>WEDG01006588.1:0-51430 GCA_017591395.1 Schistocephalus solidus
CTGCCCTTTATACGACATCATCATCATCACCACACGCCAGCGTGCCGCGTGCGCGTTAATAAAGGGGACCATGTCAACGCCAAATACCGGCACCCTCCCTTCCTTCCTCCTCCTCCTCCGTCCACAGGCGCTCTTCGTGCACCAGCAGCGGCAGGCGTCAGGTGCCGGCAGGTAGCCCCGCCGTGCCGTGCAGGAAAGCCTTCCTTCCTTCCGCCGCCCCGCTTCCCTGTTCAGAACGCGCCGCGCCTGACGGCCTGGGCAATGCACTCTGTCGCAACAAGCTTCTCCATTTAGGGGCACTACACCCCACTATACCACTCCACATACACATATATACGCACGCAAAAAACATTCTTGCACTTATTTGGTAGCAAATTACGTCTCCTTCAACCTTAGTATGTAGAGAAAGCGTAATTTTGGATTGAAAAAGTTTCTAAGTATCTTTAAGACTGTGAAATGGCCATTAATAAATCATCGCATCCGCACAGTTACGTATTCTTCTTATAAAGTATACGACATGGCCAACATATATTGTAAGAATTTATGAGCACTGTATGACATCGTATGAGCATCGTATGACCGTAGTAACAGGGTGCAATGCCTGGTTTCCCTTACACGGAATGTATATAGCATTTAGTTTAAAAAACTTGAATGGAAGTGTAGCAGCAGGTCGAGTTCAAAATTATTCGAGAATTAACAAATTTTCTAAAACCGCAATATACTATTTTTTCAAGAGAGAACTTCGAAGAAGACTTAATTAGCTACGAAATCAGTAAAAGAAAGGATATTTTACTACATATTTGCTATAAAATAGATTTAAATATATAAAAGGATCGAACATCAATGGGAAAAATCCATGCAATTCAAGTAGTCATTTTGAAAATGTAGTTTTTTCCGAGAAATCGAAAGAACTCTTTCAAATGTCGTAACACTGACGTGACTGAAATATCATTGGATTCGGCTGCATAATAATTAAAATCACAAAGTTATTTGAGTAATCATTTCGAATCGAAAACATTATACAGAATTTCGGTTAAAATTTCATGAGACAGCACATCCTCTGTTTACATTCATTTAAGAGAAAGGCAATCGTAAAAACAACAAGAAACTAAACCTTCCTAAATTAGACGAAACTTTTTTTTATCAATTTATTTTTTAGCAAGAGAAACTCACGTCTAGGAAGAAAGTTCCGCGTACTAATGAATAAGAGACACCGACGATCCGTCGGACAGGATTTGTCAACGAACCAAACTTGGCATACAGAAAGGTGATGCTCTGACCTAGGACGAAGTCTGAGCAGCCGCTGAAAAGAACAAATAAATGCGCGTTATCCAGGTGCAAACATATGATGACCAATAAGAATGCACGCACTGCAGTCGACGAAAGCCATCGAGAACAGATCAGCTCAACCTAACACCAGTTGGTTGACAGGCTCGAACAGTCGACCGGTGCACGGGAGGGCGGCAGGGAGGGTGAGGTGGACACTGCGGAAGCAACCCTCTTGGAAAATCAGCACATTTCCCACTCGGATAAATCTGACGCGATTGAGACCGTCAACACGCGCTAAGAGTCGTGATTTAAAAGGCTGCCAACTGACGGGACAACTCGGTCCTCATGACGAGTACTTTGGAGTGACTGGAAGACTATCAGTGCGCACTGGCCCTTCGAAATGTGGAATTTATGGTACTCGAAGCAATGCACAACTCCCCACTCTTATTGCAGCCTGATATAGGTTGATTGTTGACCAGGTTGCATGTGGAATGCACGCGTAGATGAGTCACTTAGCTTTGTTAGCCACTGCGCCAACGCCCGCCTCCAGCCATTCTGACACTGTCTTGCCCTCGGAGCAAGCCGGGCGTGGTAGGAGAGAGTGCGATGAATGGTACGCTAACCTGACCCATTATAAACTACTTCACTTGCAAGTCAGTGGTACTGTGCCCATTCCGGGGATGCATGTGGTGGTTATCGCTTTCGACCTTCGAACTGTTGAAGGTAAAGGATCAGAGAGTAGGTGTGCAGGCAGTTGCCTGGCGGTTTGACTATTATTGCTGCGGACTGTTAGAGCCACATGTGTGGATAGTTTTTAGCTGGGCTAAAAGCAGGTAAGACAGATCCATGCACGGGAGTTGTAGTAGGTGGCAAGGTGACTGCGGTGACAGCAGACGACAGGTGTTTGGATGCAAGTTTCGTGTTTGGTACGTCGAAAATTCACCTAATGCTGCCTCACCCCGATTTGCAAACGCTGGTATGGTCTCCTCGCTATTGTGCTTGAATTTGAGTGTTTCAAGCGATTTTCCCTGGCAATGTCTAAGCCATCCTTACAGAAGGTTTGGACGAGCCACGAACTCCAACGAGAGCCCTTAATGAGCGTTGGTGGTCAGCAAATGTGTGCGAGGGACTGGGTATTAAAAGCGTTATTCTGCAGTGATATAGACTTAAGTTCTTTTCGCATTGCTCTCACCCTCATTGATAGGCTGACGTTGCAGTCTCAGTCTTCGCGATAGGTCAGCGTACCTGAATATCCTGTGTAAAGGTTTCAGGGTGTCTGTTTAAAATTCCTTCCAGCATTCTAACCTGTGGCGTTTGTGACAACTTTGCCGTAGAAAAGTTAGGTTGGACACGGAAATAAATACCCTCTACGTAGCCCAGATGGCTTTGCGCTAAATTTCCTAAACCTTAGCCTAACACTATTCCTTACCCTAACCTTCGACCTAAAGTTAACTCTAACCCTAATGCCCCCCACTAGGAATTAAGTGCACGGCCACCTGTAACATTGGGGCCACATTTTCCCAAATTCTATCAAAAGTACTTCTAGGATACGTTCACCTGACATTCGTAGGACGTAACCAATCCATTTAAGAGTGATTTGATTCAGCATGGAAAGCATACTGAGCATATCAGTAATTTCCAGCATTCGAGATTAGTTCGGACCGATTCACCGTCCGGAACTCCCAAACAGGACTGAGGAGAAAATTACTTAAATTCCTCGATTATTACACACCACCCGGCAATGCTGCTCATACGTGACCCCTGCATCAAGGGGACCGTGCCGCTGCTCAGCTGCGATGTTAACACACTTCTGACGGAGAGATCAAAAATTCTGAGGGGCTGGGCCCAAGCACACCAGAAGTGTCCTGCCATTGACCGACTCCTAGGAGTTGAAGCGAATAATGACCTAGATCTACCAGCTTCTCTAACAGAAACCATCTGGTTCATGCAACAATTCTTCAACAGAAAATCACTGGAATTAGATGCGATCACGACCAAAGTCTACGAGATAAGTGGACCCCGACTGATGACAGAACTTACAACGATATTCCCTATGTGACATCTAGAACAAGTTCCTCGGGGTTTCAAGGACGCAACCATTGTCAGCGGCTCGGAAACCGACAACTCTGTGATGCCCACAAAGAAATTTCGCTGTTCAATATCACTGGGAAGATCTTAGCCGGATCCTTCTCAATCATCTTAGTAGCAAGCTAGAACAGTTACTGCTCCCAGAAAATATGGCTTCTGATAACACCACGGAACAACCGATATGAGCTTCGCCACTCACCTGCTACAATTGGAGTGCCAGAAGAAACGGGCCCACTTCTACACTACCTTCGTTAACCTGACGAAAGCCTTCGACACGGTGGATTACGATGGAGTCTAGAAAACCACGCAAATATTCAGCTATCCTAAGCGATTCACACATATGGTGCATCAGATTCACAAGGATGTGGAGAAGTGCAGTAAAGCCTGGATGAACACCCTATTAAGCAAATCGGATCACCACTGTCAAAGCAAAAATGGTGGCTCGCAAGACGCAAGCGCCTCTGATCCATAACGCCTTCGCTCAACCCCTTCCAACATTCCCACACTACCGATGAACATTCTGCTCGTTGATCGGCCTCGTCGGACATCTCCAGACGCAATGCAGTAAAAAACCGACAACCTGCACTACTGTCTCTACAAATGCCCCTACCATCACCTCTGCTCAAAATCCATTGGCGTCCATGACAACGATGACGCCCATCATCACAGGTGATCATACCCCTGAAGTCCCACCGCCGTCCACCATCTTCGCCTCCATCATCCCTGCCACAATCCTCGCGGTGACAACGGAAACCACCACCACTATCCCGTTTCCGAAGCCCACTATCGATATAATCCCTCCTGGCCCCTCATAAACCACTACCCTCACACCACTGCCCCCACCACCCGCAATGAGAACCTGATACGAATCGGTTCTCATTGCCATAGTACATTCCCCTCATGTATTGGCCTCGTGGGTCACATGCGAATCCATCGCACGTTGACCCGCGCACCAGTGGCAGAAGCTCCGACATACACTTGCCGCATCCGCCTCTATTATCCGCAATAAACATACACCTTTACTCACCACGTGGGTGTATTCGGTCACATGCGTATCCGTGAAAGCTTGAAGATGAACAAAAACGGTCATTCCACAGCCTCAGATATCTCCTCACCAGCATATTAACCACGTACAAGTACGCCCAAAATCACGCACTGGAAGCACTTAATTGGCACCTTTGGCACCAGTTTCAGCGAGATAACTGTGCAATATTCGCAAGCTGCCAAAAGGCAGCCAATAGCAGAATAAATAATCGAGATTGATCTGCCATACTCCTTGCAATAATCATGACACCGTCATTTCCAAAAAATAATGGACGGACTCAAGTATACGTACTGCAGGGGGCTTTGTTTAACTTCAAAGGACTGCCTATTCCCTAACCCTAACCCTCATCGTCCTATTCCAAACTATAACCCTAAGCCCTAATGGAACTTAGGGCAAGGCCACCTGTGGTGTGGAGACAATTATAACCATATCCAACCGCAATTATAAAGGTAAGTTGAGAGTTTAGGTAGGGGCAGTACACCGAGGCAAGTCCTAGTAAAAAGGTACATGTGCAACCTCGAGGGAAATCTGACCGAAATCCTGCAGTAAATAGCATTTAAAAAATTAATGGATGTTGTCTTCGCCATCTTAAATAACCTGAGGCCTGGAAACATAATTGCTTCCAGCTATGAGCCAGGCACCCACAGAGCTTGAATTCACTATCAGACTTGAAGTGAACAAAAATTTGGCCCTCTTGGCTGTTCTCATACATAAACCTGATTATTACTCCAAATTTCCTTTATAATAAGACAAGCTGGACAGGATGGTGCCTCCACTTCCTCACCATACATATATCGTTTAAAAGAATAGAAACTTCAAGCAATGTCTAAGTACTTGTGCTAGTAAAATACTCGATACTGAAAGGTTGGACGAAGCGTCAGATTTTCCAAAAGTTCCCAAGCAGCTAACGAACACCCGGAGAAATTCATCCGAAAATATAGTTAACCTAGGGAGGTGAAAGCAAGGGAACTATGAGTTCCGAAGAAATCTACTTAACTTTGTGCGCCATTCAAGGACAAGCATGACTACAACAAGCCAGTTCGACTGCCGCAAGCGACGACCACCGTGCGCCAAACAGAGTGTGCACGACACTGGTGACTTACGCATGAATTTGTTTATAGCGAGGTAGACTTGCGCATCATCGACCGCATTCTTTCCTCGGCGATCCATCTGGCCTCCACATTATGAAGGAACCACTGAAACTGGACTTTCAGTTTCCCCAGTCCTTCCATGGGGACGGAGTCGTGCTGCGGTGGGCAGTCTTCCAAGCCACGACTCTTAGCGCTTCCTGATAGATTCAAGCGCATCAGATTTATCATAGTGAAGAAGGAGCAGATTCCTCATTATCAGCCTCCCTCTTTTCCCTCTTTCATGCCCCAATCGACTGTCTGAGCCTGTAAGCCAACTCCTGATGTCATTAGGTGCAGCAGTGGTTGGCAAAGTCAGACAACCAGTCTGCATGTACCACACGTTATCAGGTTTCAACTACATTTACAGGGCAACATCAAATGAACGCATTCTCATCTAAGTAAAATATGCATGTTTGATGCTTCACTCGCCATAACAGCGATGGCTGAACGGATCGCATAGTAGCTGTAAGAGAGAGAGAGAGAGAGAGAGAGAGAGAGAGAGAGAGAGAGAGAGAGAGAGAGAGAGAGAGAGAGAGAGAGAGAGAGAGAGAGAGAGAGAGAGAGAGAGAGAGAGAGAGAGAGAGAGAGAGAGAGAGAGAGAGAGAGAGAGAGAGAGAGAGAGAGAGAGAGAGAGAGAGAGAGAGAGAGAGAGAGAGAGAGAGAGAGAGAGAGAGAGAGAGAGAGAGAGAGAGAGAGAGAGAGAGAGAGAGAGAGAGAGAGAGAGAGAGAGAGAGAGAGAGAGAGAGAGAGAGAGAGAGAGAGAGAGAGAGAGAGAGAGAGAGAGAGAGAGAGAGAGAGAGAGAGAGAGAGAGAGAGAGAGAGAGAGAGAGAGAGAGAGAAAGAGAGAGAGAGGCATGGTGAGACGTGGGAGGCACGGATGTATGTATTATAGAAAAGGTTCCTATGTAGCCTAGACAGGAGTGTACAGGTAAGTTGGAGTGCGATGATGGGGTTTGGACTGGGGTTTTGGCTTAAGGATTTCCTGGGGACTCATATGATCGAATAAGTCATTACGGTGGCCAAATGTCTTGAGACCGAGTATGCAGCGACAGGCTATGTCGGGGCTCCAGGGAATATCTCACCATTCTCGGTGAACTGGAGTTGCAGGTGAACACCAAGGCCATTGCAAAATTGAAATGTGCGGTGTCAGTAAGGGCAGGATATGTGGCTGTGGCAAATGAGCTGAGAGGGGGTGATGACTCTGATGACAGAAGAGTATTCCTATCTGGGAAGTCGGTTGGTTGTAGCTACGCTATGGTTAATCTCGCTGTCATGTATGCGCGTATGGTCGAGAAGATTCATGGGTTATCTTAATGTTCACGGGCAAGTGTGTGGGCAAGCGAGGCGTGTTTGAGGGGTGTATTTTGGTGCTCCAGAATCCGGTTTGCCGATATCAGTGCTAGTAATTTGCAAGTGACTGACCAGGCCGATGCATGATTAAAATGTGCGGTCCCAATGCGGACAGGCTGGAATTGCGTCCATATTTCTGGTGGAGGAGACGATGGTGGTGACGCTTGCAAGATGGTAGGAGTGTTCACACTGATGACGCTAGTGGTGCATTGTGAAATGCGAGACAGTTTGGTCGTGATGCCATTGCGCTGAGTCCGTAGATGGTCAACGAGACCGATCCTTGCCTGGAATGTCCAGTGACAACGTGACATGAGGGCAGTAGCTGGGTGCTGGCGTCATTGGCTCGTAGAAATCAAGTTCTGTAAGCCTGCCTCTTTGCCTTGACAGTGGCTATTCCATTTGCTTCGAGGATGGCTCCTATGGTCTTTACGGCAATGTGCCAATCTTAAGCGGGTTCCTCCCAGATGTCGGGGTTGATTTTCGGGCATTTCACGGAGGTCTTTATGGCGTCCTTGAAGCGACACGTTAGTCCGCCTTTTCAACGAGGAGTCGTAGCGATGTTGCTGTGTAATAACTACTTGGGCAGGTGTTTGTCATTCATCCCTATGACGCAAAGGTTCCATCCGAGTTCTACCTGCCGAAAACAGAGGAGGAGGAGAAGGAGGAGGCTGGATTTAAACGTCTGGGAGCAATTCCTGTCACTTAACTTTCGCTATTATCTGGAGGCAGCTGAGATAAGAGTGCTTCAGTTTTCTTGTTTGGCTTACACAAATAGACTACATTTGCACCCCTTGCAAGAGTATAGCCCGGACAGTAGCCTTCCTGACACCAGTTTTGTGTTGACGAAGATGCCGCAGCCGTTTCGAACGGAGTACTATAGCTGGCCGCAGGCACTGGAGATAGGCCATGGAAATAAGTCGTCCATGCCGATGGTCAGGCCGAAGTTGGAGCAGCTGGAGGCGAACAAAGTTAACACTTCGCGACATTGCCCTTTGCGTTGCGGCGTGTAGAGCACAGCCATCCGCTAACAACAGGTCACGGACGCTGGCCTTGGATATTCAAGAAATGACCTGTATGAGAAGGACGTTGAACATGCGTGTGATCTGAACCTGAGACTATCAAGGGGCACCAAAATCCGTGGCTTAGAAGGTTGCCAACCGACGAGATAACTCGACCTCGCAGTCAGCCCAGTGCATAGTTGCGTAAGTGACCGACTGATGAACCGAGAGTCAGGTTGCAACGGCTCCTTCTTAATGTGGCCTCTATGGAAATCACCGTTTGAGGTTCCGAGCCCGTGTGGTAGCACGCGTAGGGGAGATTCCGGCTGCCGCAGCCATCTGCGCCCTCTCCCACCTATTGCCTTCTTGACGTGTGCATGACACCGGGTCCAGGTGGGGCAGGAAGATGGAGTGCGGTAGATGCAGAGCAAGTCTACTAATACTATAAATTAAATCAAGCGCATGTCACCATCGCTCGGCCACCATGCTCTGGGGCAAACGGCGGACCTCGTCGGAATCGACGTCGAGCTGTCATACCGCTAGCAACGGTAAGTAACGTATTGGTATAGTGTATTTGCAGCATAGACCGCTTGGAGTGGGGGGCTCAGCATGCGTACACGAACAGCGTTCAAGGACAGTAGGACATTATCAATTTCCTATTTGGCGTATAACGAAACTACACAAACTCCGATAACTGCCAATATTCCAGTGGATGAAAGAGCGCAAACCTTAAATGCGCTTAGTGGAAAAAAATTGCCACTTTTATAGTTTTGCAGTATATTAGAAGAGCTGACAGTCACTTTCCCAAGCTTGCCAAATGATAAGATTATGTGCATGTTAATCGGCTGCACAGATCCCTATTGATCTGGTAAATAAGCCCGACACGAATGCTCCAGTGCTTCCTTCTTCATCGCCCCTTTGTCTGTCGACGGCCGCGACAAACGTGCCAACCTGCAGGCGCTCCGCTAACGCACGCCCCCGCAGACGCGGCCGGCGTGGTTTGTCACCCATGGGCCCTTGTGATCATGTTCCCAGAATCGGCTCTTGAAACATCCATGCTCCCCACTCAGACAGTCACTCCCGCATGCATCGGACAAGCGCGTGAACAAAAAACCGGTGCTGACACGTGCCTAAACAGGCGCTTTGGGTTGACACGCAGGCAAACAGCCATCTCACGAAAACATGCACTGTGCACGAATACATTACTTCTCATATCCCATTGACTTCTCCTGAAGACGGAAGGAACGTATTGTGTGTGGATATAGCCGATCTCACATCCTTGACCACAACAAGCCCATCACATTTGACTGCCCAAATTTTTTCAAACGGACAAAGGCCATTTACAGCTGGACGAAGTGTCATAAACGTTGACAATCTCATTAGATTTCGTTCACATTAGTCAAATATACGACAGGCAAATACTGGTTGCTAGCTTACAGCCCATTGGCTGTTGCAGGCGCGGGACTCTGAATTGCGTCGACTCCAAAACCTGAACCCAATCGGAGGAGACGTTGGGTTGTGAGGCCGGCCAGATGGCAACCCGATCTGGTAGTGGAGATTTGCCAGAGGACCCAACTGCTGTAGTCAGGAAAGTGATCACGTATTCCTGTAGTAAGGAGCACTGTTCCGAACGAGATACGCCTCCACCGAGAAAATTATCGAAGAAGGCCTGGTTGACTCTGCAGAAAATGCAAAGATATCATTTTGGTAGATCAAAGAGCATATAATAGCAACTTGCTTTACACAAACGTCCACATTTCGCTTCGACGAAACTTCCGTTACGCCTCCCGTTTGATTGTCATAGTATGCTGTCCTTACCCTCTACTTGATTATTACATACAGTATTGTTTCATACTATAGAAAGAGGAATCGGAAGGGTAAACAGCGATAGTTATTTGTTTTAACGCTAACTTTATCAATGAATCAAGCGTCTAAGGTGCTCCTATTGGCATAAGTTTATGCCTTCTTTCACAAAGAGGTCATGGACTCAGTATTTTCTGTTCACCTTCTTTCGCATTTTTTTAGTGAAGTGATGGATTTTGGCATACCAAATTGACTGCTTCATTTAGCTTCCTTGTAAAGTTCAGCAGTGTTTTCAATAATATTTATTGGCTTTTTTAGTTTTGGGAGGATAATATTCGAATTTTCATGGAAAAATAAATCCTTAATCCTGCGTTATTTCCCCTTCACGTAAAAGCCCCAGGGTATGAATATGAACAAAATTCCTTGCTATTAAAGATCACACAATGGAATATTACATGAAAAACGAACTGAAAAAAATGGACATAAGACCCCGTTTTTCTCTAATCAAAGCCCTTCTCCAACATGAGCCGAAAAAATATCCTATTGCACCAGCTGTCGTACGAATCAATAAGATGCCGGTAAGACATTTCAAAACCACAACAACCATATATATATATATATATATATATATATATATATATATATATATATATATATATACTATATATATATATATATATATATATATATATATATATATATATGGAACCGACAAAGACAAGGAAGACCGGAATGGCCATTTCTGGCTTATTAGCCGTCATCAGCCAGTCATACCCAATCCCAAGTGTGGCACACCTGGGATTCGAACCCGCGACCTTTGGTATTTGAGTCGAACGCTCTACCATTTGAGCCACGGGCTCGTTGTTTTGTCGGTTGTGATCAGGGAATATGATGATAGTGTGGGGGCTCACCGATCTGCTTAAGAACATGCATGTTCCGTTGCGCCCTGGAGCTCAGACTAGAGCCCTCGCAGGCGGTCGCATGGCGACTTGTAGCATATGTTGATAAGGGGGAACCGACAAAGACAAGGGAAACCGGAATGGCCATTTATGGCTTATAAGCCGTCATCAGCCAGTCATACCCAATCCCAAGTGTGGCACACCTGGGATTCGAGCCCGTGGCTCAAATGGTAGAGCGTTCGACTCAAATACCAAAGGTCAAGGGTTCGAATCCCAGGTGTGCCACACTTGGGATTGGGTATGACTGGCTGATGACGGCTAATAAGCCAGAAATGGCCATTCCGGTCTCCCTTGTCATTTTCGGTTCCATTCCATCATATGCTACACGTCGCTATGCGACCGCCTGCGAGGCTCTATTGAGTCTAGCACAACGGAACATGCATGTTCCTAGCAGATCGGTGAGCCCACACCATCATATATATATATATGAAGAAAGAAGGCTCGTCGTCTTTCTTCATTTATCATCTCGGAATGCATACTACCTCATTTATTCAATATATATATATATATATATATATATATATATATATATATATATATATATATATATATATATATATATCAGAAGAAGAGGCGATCAAGGGAACAAAAGATTTAATGTCCTGACGTTTCAAAATAAAACAAGATTCCATCGTCGGAGGTAGGTTCAGTACGACGCCTCACAGTATTTATGGGTTCTGAACCTGCTGGCTCTATAGCTATTGGTGCAGGATGCACTACAGGACGGTGGGTGAGTTAATTGCTGTCCTGCCTCGCCTGGGGGCTGGCGTCATGGAAAGAAAAGTTGTGTCCAGAGGCCGCACAGTGTTCCGCCACCAACGAGAGCTGATCCATCCTTCTTACGGCCCTTGCGTGCTCACTCATGCGGGTCTGTAGTCGCTTACCGGTCTCTCCGACATAGTTCGCCTCACAGGAACCGCACTGAACACGATAGACGACGTTTGCAGTTTTGCCGCGTGACAGGGGGGCCTTGGGTCTCATGACCAGACATCTTATTGTCGCCTCAGGTATGTGGGCAACGCCAATCCCCAATGGCTGGAAGAGACGCGCAACAGCTTCAGATATTTTCTCGATATATGGCATTGCCCGCCACACTTTCGGTGGTTCTATCACTGGTCTTATAACTTGCCTCGGCTGTCTGCTGCGTTCTATGAAGCTACGAGGATAACCGTTGGAGGTGAAAATTCGTTGAAGATAGTGGAGCTCGGCTGCTTTGTCGCCTTTCTCGCTACAATGAGTTTCCGCCCTTTTGTAAAGCGTCCGTACGCAGCTACGTTTGTGGCACAGTGGGTGGTTACTTTGATAACTGAGGACTTGACGAGTGTTGGTGGCCTTTCTATATACCGTTGTCCTTAGACTGCCGTCGGTCTTACGGTGGACTAGGACGTCTAAGAACGCCATTTGACTGTTGGTCTCAGCCTCCATTGTGAACTGAATGTCCGGATAGATGGAGTTCAGGAGTGCGTGAAATTCGGCGACCATTTGGCGTTTGAGAACGACGAAAGTATCATCCGCATACCGCACCCAAAATATTGGTCTTCGGTTCGTGAACACACGTGTCTCTAACTTTTGAAGGACCGCCTCAGCAATGAAACCAGACAGCGGCGAACCCATCGGAGTCCCTTTAATCTGTTCGTAGACCGTTCCCTCAAAGGTGAAGTAGGTTTTGAGGCAGAAAGTGAGCAGCTGGATGAGGTGCGCCCCTTTAGGCTTATTGATTACCTCGTCATAACGGTTCTCAAGCAAGTCACCGACAGTTTCAATTGCAAGACTCTGAGGAATTGAGGTGAAAAGTGAGGTAACATCAAATGATACCATGACTTCGTCTGCCTTAAGGTGTAAACCACGGAGTCTTTCCAAGAAATGGGCGGCTGAACGGAATGTTGTACCGGAGTCTGATGTAAGGCAGTTCAGACGTCGGAACAGCCATTTGGCCAGATTGAATGTGGGTGTTCCACGCAGGGATATGATCGGTCGAAGTGGAGCACCATGTTTGTGTACTTTGGGCAGCCCATAGAATCTCGCCATGGCCGAATCTGTAGGTTGTATTGTCAGTCGTTCAGCTTTTGAGATGGCCCCGTTACTCTGCAAACTAGCTAGCGTCACGTTGATTTTTGCCACTAGCTTCTTCATCGGATCTCCATCGCACCTGAGGTAGGCATGACGGTCATCGAGTAGAGCATTGGCCTTCTGGAGGTATTCCGACTTATCGAGTATTACTGTGGAACGTCCCTTGTCGGCTGGCAGTATCACGATGCTCCTGTCAGCGTTCAGTGTCCTGAGGGCATCCTGCTCCATTCTTGGAATAGCCACATGTGGTTTGTGTGTCAACAGTAAGGACGTTACTTGTTGTCTGATGAGGTGCTTTGTATCTTCCGCCTACTGGGAGTGCTTTAAGACCGACTCAGGGGTGGCCACAAGATTAACCGGATCGGCATCAGCAGTGTTGAAGGATGCTTCATGTTTAGCACTTGAAACTGTACCCGTGTAAGTTCTTTGGAGGATAAATTGTGGACCAGCGTCTCGTCGGGATCTTGTGTTGTGGGGCTTAACTTTTGGAATTTAACTCTCAGCTCCATATCTCGTCTAGATCGCAGTTATCTGGCTCGATTATTGATTACTCGGTCCAACAGTGATTCACCGTTCTCTCCTATCAGCTCTAAACACTTCGGAATAATCTGGCTCAAAATTCTGCGGTATTTCTCAGCCTCATGTGGCAGTCCTGTATAAGAGCCCGGGTCATTCGCCTGCCATGTTGCATCACCCATTGCTTCGCCAGCGTTGTGTTCACCGGTCACTTGTAGGACAGGCTTTTCGGTAGCACACGGTTGTCGAGGCATCTGTGGTGGAATTCGATTTGCGCGTACGTGAAGACACGCGAAAGGCAAAGATTTCCCATTGACGTGAGGACTCTAGAGCTTCGCGCCCGAAAATATTGCTAATTGAAGCGAAAATGCGTGTCCCGGGCATAAATCAGAAGAAGAGGCGATCACGGGAACAATAGGTTTAATGTCCTGACGTTTCAAAATCAAACAAGATTCCATCGTCGGAGGTAGGTTCAGTCCGGCGCCTCACAGTATTTATGGGTTCTGAACATGCTGGCTCTATAGCTATTGGTGCAGGATGCACTACAGGAGGGTGAGTGAGTTAATTGCTGTCCTACTGATCATTTATTATTTTTCCCTCGCCTCGCCTGGGGGCTGTGTCGGGATGGCAAGTGTCATTGACCTCGTCTGCATTGCCCGCGTTTGTTGTCCCGGACCCGCATGTCTGTTTTTCGTACCTCGTTTGCATCTATCCGTGCACGTCTCATCGGTGGTTGCTGAGTCGTTGCCGGTGTCTCCGTTCCTATCGGGTTGGAGACGCCAATCATCGGTGTTCATACGCAAACTATCTTCACCTGCGTCCATGTTCATGCCTGGCCGGAGGTCTTGCTGGTTCGTGTTCTCCACGGTTATCCCATATAATGTGTTGGCGTGTTGCATAGGTTCACTCAGGCATGTGTTCTGGCTCGTTATGCGTTTGCTCGCGACCGCGAGCAGTCTGACTTCTTGCCTGCGATTCTGTTGATTGAGTCGCACTCGTAAGGCCTGGTAGGCTGCCGGGAGAATCGTACAACGGTTAATGGAAAAAGGTACGGTGGGCCAGGCTTCGAGCGTTTCTCTGGCTGTTTGGTCGATACCTCGGCCTAGGATTTCGGCGTCATGGAAAGAAAAGGTGTGTCCAGAGGCCGCACAGTGTTCTGCCACCAACGAGAGCTAATCCATACTTCTTACGGTCCTTGTGTGCTCGCTCATGCAGGTCTGTAGTCGCTTACCGGTCTCTCCAACCCAAGGCCCCCTGTCACGCGGCAAAACGGCGAACGTCGTCTATAGTGTTCAGTGCGGTTCCTGTGAGGCGAACTATGTCGGAACAGAATCGCAGGCAAGAAGACAGACTGTTCGCGGTCGCGAGCAAACGCATAACGAGCCAGAACACATGCCTGAGTGAACCTATGCAACACACCAACACATTATATGGGATAACCGTGGAGAACACGAACCAGCAAGACCTCCGGCCAGGCATGAACGTGGACGCAGGTGAAACTAGTTTGCGTACGAACACCGATGATGGGCGTCTCCAACCCGATAGGAACGGAGACACCGGCAACGACTCAGCAACCACCGATGAGACGTGCACGGATAGATGCAAACGAGGTACGAAAAACAGACATGCGGGTCCGGGACAACAAACGCGGGCAATGCAGACGAGGTCAATGACACTTGCCATCCCGACACAGCCCCCAGGCGAGGCGAGGGAAAAATAATAAATGATCAGTAGGACAGCAATTAACTCACCCACCCTCCTGTAGTGCATCCTGCACCAATAGCTATAGAGCCAGCATGTTCAGAACCCATAAATACTGTGAGGCGCCGGACTGAACCTACCTCCGACGATGGAATCTTGTTTGATTTTGAAACGTCAGGACATGAAACCTATTGTTCCCGTGATCGCCTCTTCTTCTGATTTATGCCCGGGACACGCATTTTCGCTTCAATTAGCAATATTTTCGGGCGCGAAGCTCTAGAGTCCTCACGTCAATGGGAAATCTTCGCCCTTCGCGTGTCTTCACGTACGCGCAAATCGAATTCCACCACAGATGCCTCGACAACCGTGTGCTACCGAAAAGCCTGTCCTACAAGTGACCGGTGAACACAACGCTGGCGAAGCAATGGGTGATGCAACATGGCAGGCGAATGACCCGGGCTCTTATACAGGACTGCCACATGAGGCTGAGAAATACCGCAGAATTTTGAGCCAGATTATTCCGAAGTGTTTAGAGCTGATAGGAGAGAACGGTGAATCACTGTTGGACCGAGTAATCAATAATCGAGCCAGATAACTGCGATCTAGACGAGATATGGAGCTGAGAGTTAAATTCCAAAAGTTAAGCCCCACAACACAAGATCCCGACGAGACGCTGGTCCACAATTTATCCTCCAAAGAACTTACACGGGTACAGTTTCAAGTGCTAAAACATGAAGCATCCTTCAACACTGCTGATGCCGATCCGGTTAATCTTGTGGCCACCCCTGAGTCGGTCTTAAAGCACTCCCAGTAGGCGGAAGATACAAAGCACCTCATCAGACAACAAGTAACGTCCTTACTGTTGACACACAAACCACATGTGGCTATTCCAAGAATGGAGCAGGATGCCCTCAGGACACTGAACGCTGACAGGAGCATCGTGATACTGCCAGCCGACAAGGGACGTTCCACAGTAATACTCGATAAGTCGGAATACCTCCAGAAGGCCAATGCTCTACTCGATGACCGTCATGCCTACCTCAGGTGCGATGGAGATCCGATGAAGAAGCTAGTGGCAAAAATCAACGTGACGCTAGCTAGTTTGCAGAGTAACGGGGCCATCTCAAAAGCTGAACGACTGACAATACAACCTACAGATTCGGCCATGGCGAGATTCTATGGGCTGCCCAAAGTACACAAACATGGTGCTCCACTTCGACCGATCATATCCCCTGCGTGGAACACCCACATTAATCTGGCCAATGATGTTCCGACGTCTGAACTGCCTTACATCAGACTCCGGTACAACATTCCGTTCAGCCGCCCATTTCTTGGAAAGACTCCGTGGTTTACACCTTAAGGCAGACGAAGTCATGGTATCATTTGATGTTACCTCACTTTTTCACCTCAATTCCTCAGAGTCTTGCAATTGAAACTGTCGGTGACTTGCTTGAGAACCGTTATGACGAGGTAATCAATAAGCCTAAAGGGGCGCACCTCATCCAGCTGCTCACTCTCTGCCCCAAAACCCACTTCACCTTTGAGGGAACGGTCTACGAACAGATTAAAGGGACTCCGATGGGTTCGCCGCTGTCTGGTTTCTACATTGCTGAGGCGGTCCTTCAAAAGTTAGAGACACGTGTGTTCACGAACCAAAGACCAATATTTTGGGTGCGGTATGCGGATGATACTTTCGTCGTTCTCAAACGCGAAATGGTCGCCGACTTTCACGCACTCTTGAACTCCATCTATCCGGACATTCAGTTCACAATGGAGGCTGAGGCCAACAGTCAAATGGCGTTCTTAGACGTCCTAGTCCACCGTAAGACCGACGGCAGTCTAAGGACAACGGTATATAGAAAGGCCACCAACACTCGTCAAGTCCTCAGTTACCAAAGTAACCGGCGTTCGACCGTCGATTTCGACGAGGTCCACCGTATGCTCCACACCAGGTGGTGCAGGGACGGTGACTTGCGCGTGAATTAGTTTTAAGTGATAGTAGCCTTGCGCTGCAGTTACCGCACTTTCCTCCTCCCCACCTGAGCCCGGTGTCACAGACAGAGTCAAGAAGACCGGAGATGGGAGAGGGCGCAGGTGGCTGGCGCGGCCGGAGCCGCCCCTGGGCGTGCCACCACACCTGGCTCGGATCCCACGGAGTGGGAGTGCCATAAAGGCCACATTAAGAAGGAGCCATTGCAGCCTGACTCTCAGTCCGCCAGTCAGCCACTCCACACAAAACACACATTGGGCTGACCACGCGGTCCGAGTTATCCCGTCAGTTGGCAACCTACCAAGCCACGGCTTTTAGCGCACCGTGATAGTTTCAAGCGCGTCAGATTGTTTATAGTGAGGAAAATGCGCTGAGCTGTCGACCTCACTCTCTCCCCACCCCCACAATCAGACCACTGTCCGAGCCGGTCAGTTGCCTGATGTGGGAGTAGCGCATTGGCTGACGGATCGGCGTACCCGTCTTCGCGCGCCACAGCACGACCTGGCCCCTACAACGCACACACCAGGATTCACGAACTCAGGGGATATGGAGGAGCCATCGCCGTCTGACTCCCAGTCCACTGGTCAGCCACTCGGCACACACAGCACATACACTGAGCCGACGGCGTGTTTGTGAAGCGTCAGATTGGCAGCTTCCAAGCCACGGTTTCTAGGAAAAATGTGATATTATCAGGTACCTGATGATGATGGTGAGGGTGCTGGTCTATCTTTGGTGTAGGAAGTGTGCTCTTATGTAGCTTAGCTTCCGGTGGTTTACCGCAGGTTGTCGTGGAGGCGCTTGTGTCCTAATAGGCCTATGCGATGAGTGAATGCGCGAGGACAGTTAGGGCAGTGGAGGCGGCGATCTCTGCTGTGTGTTGGTGCTCCAGGCACTGGTTCACCAGTCTTTGTACGATGGATTCGCAAGTGACCGACCAGGCCTATGCGTGAGGTGAATGTGTGGTCACAATAAGGACAGGTTAGGAGAGAGGTATCATCGTTGATGGTGGTGGTGGTGACGGTGGCGGCGGTGGTGGAGGTAACAGGTGATGAGTATTGGGATGTGGTCTCTATGATGGTGGGAGTAATGGAACTGATGCCAGGGATGAGGGCCGGGGAGTTCGAAGGAGGGTTGGCAGAATTTGATGTAGAATTTGAAATTGTCGGATTGTTGGTGCATTGCGTCCGAAGACGTCCGACCAGGCCGATTCGCGCACGGAGGGTGCGTTGACAGCGTAGGCATGTTGAAAGGGCCTGGGCAATGGCGGTGTTGGTCTCTCTTTCTATTTACTTACCCTTTGGGAATATCAATTCATGTGGATGTGGCACTCAACCAATCTACTTGCTCAAAGAAACATATTATTTCGTTTTAACTTTGCAGCTTATTTAGAGAGCCTAGCATACAGTTGCCTGGTGTCAGGCAATAGAGAGAGAGAAGGAATACGGGCAATGCAAGGTGCATTGGAATGGCCGTTTTTCGATTGATAGCCATCGTCTGGCAGTCTTACTCAAATTCGAGGCTTTAATAACCTCTACTGTTCAGATCAAGCTGATGGTAGGTCCGCCATCATTAAAACAAATCGCAGGGAGTTATGATGTTGTGTCGTGCAGTCAGATCAGTGTGAATACACTTCCGTACATAAACAAGAGGACAAAACTCACGAAAGGTGAGGAGGGAAATCTGGGTGGAATGCTGACTCTAATCAGACCCAGGTGCTGCGTAGAAAGCCTAGCATGGTACCTTTCTGGGCCATTTGAATGAAAGAAAACACGGCATTTGTTGACGATAGGATCTGTAGTCCCACTCAGAGCACGGGACACGATGACTTGGGTTTTAGGGGCCGGGTATAGGAAACTGATAGATAACTGTTTTTAGGAAGCAATAGTAGACCAATTATAACGCATGTCATTAAATTGTTTGGATACAACAATAAATCGTAAAAACGCAAACTTGCAGTTGGAAATACTGGAAGTAAGGAGCTGTAAACGTACGGAAAAACTGAAAATCGAGCACCTTGGTTAGATATTCCAGGCGAAGGGATTTCAGCCCTCGAGGAATATACCGTTAAATCCGACTCTGGTTATAGCCGCACCTGGGATATAATTACAGTTGAAAAGTTGATAACCTAACCCTTAACCCTAAACCTATGTCTAAAACACAGCCATAGCACTTAATCCTACCCCTAGCTCTAAGCGTAACTCCTAACCAGTGGCCTCCTAACCCTAAGCCAAATACTAGCCCTAGTAGTACCACGTGAAGGATAAGCGACGGGAAAATAAGTGACGGATGTTAAATAAGGTCTACTCAAATGACATAAATAGGCATTGTGTAGAAGGTAAGATTAAGTAGGGCCGCAAATCCGATCGTCAGCTGAGAGTTTTAGGCAAAAGTAACATTTCTTTATATGCCGAAAAATTTATATGCCCTAAAGCGGTGTATATCAAGGCCGCATGCCGGCGCGTGTTCTGTCGTATCGAAGTCTATGGGTAAGTTGCGTTTGCAAAACTGATTTTGCTGTTCGCCTAAATCGGATGAAACCAGGGGTTAAAAATCATGTTTCATTCAGCAAAACAGGAACGATTTCAGGGTAAAAAATCGATTGGAAAAGTTGTGGAATTCCATGCCATGAAGAATAGTAAACATGCTAGTTAGCAGTAATTTCTTGCACACTGCGCGCCGTGCATTGAGTGCATTTGCTTGTATTCTCTCAAATTATAATAAGCAGAGATACGAAAACATGAGTATCACGGTGTTGGAGACATTTGTGCTGCAGGCAGACAATCCGGCTTCTCATAGAGCGAGGATTGCTGAAATTTTAGAAGCCCAATGCGGATTCGAATCATTTCTTGGACAGGCCGAGTGCAAAGCTTGCATTTTACTGTAAATATTTTTTGAAAAATTAGCATTTAGACAGGGCTTCCATCGGTTTAAGTTTCTCCGCCTGTTTACAGCTCGCAGTTTCCAGTATTCGAAATTGCGCACTCGCATATTTCCTCTCTTATTGGTGTAAATGTCATTTTGCAAATTTTGCTTCCGGAAAGCACCTATCTGTCAGTTTCGTGTACTCTGCCCATAAAACCCCTTTTAACATTGTTCCCGTATTACAGGAGCCCACGTCTCGAGTTTATCGAGTGGGGCCACATACCCGATCGTTACTGTCAGCACAGGCATTCTTCCTAAAATCCGTAGTTTTTAATTGTTGCAGATTTTAGGAGCGCCTACTCTGATATAGTTTTGTTATTTAAGTCCTTGCTTGTTCATTTAGTGGTGACCTTACGCCAAACTCCAGGAAGATTAGGGTTATGATTAAAGTTATGGTCAGCGTTAAGGGTTGCGTTAGGGATATGATTCGGCCAATCGCTACACTTTTTCATCCCAAAAAGGAGATCAAAACAAATGACAGAGCAACGTACTGTTTTTGAGGCTGCGTTAGTAGGAACCTGTAGGTGAGGTTGATTATGTAGTAGCAACTTATGTAAACTGCGAGATCGACCCACACCAGCTTGTAAAGACTGCCCTTCCATCTAGAGAATGAAAAACAAAAAAAGGAATTCTAAGGCAAGAGGAGCAGAAATGAATACGAAACTCAAAAATATGACAAAATCCTCCAAAGTGGTCCTAAATGACAGCGGTCTGTAATGCTTATTTTCATTAAAGCAAAATGCAGACCGCAACTAGGGTGATTTTGAGCTCCAAAAAAAACAGAATAACCCATTTAAGTCAAGATTTTGTAGCGGCCTGAAGTATCAGAGGGTGGATCACGTAACAATGTCTGTACTTGTGAAAAGAACAGCGGGCGGAAGTGCCTCATCCAGCTTATAATATTTCATGATATCTTGGCAGAGTAAAGCGTAGTCTCGATACGGAAAAAGTAAGGCTCTGGAGTTTGTATTCAAATTTTTGTGAGGGAAACAGGATCGTCCTTGGGTTCCCTGGAAGGTATTTTAGAGGCAAAATAAAAGAAAGAAAGTAGTTCCATAGCACACAGCTGTAAATAAATGTGAGAAGGTAATTTAAATATGCGTAGTGTCGAAGGTCACCAACGTAGCTGGCACACGTGTCACTAAAAACGACTTAAGGAACGTGAGTCTACACTATGTGCCAGCCTATCGAGAACAGCAGCATAGAGGCCAGTAGGTAGGTAAAATAAATATTTAAAATCTTAAAACCTGGTAATCAAACACAATAGCTTTTTGGGAAGTTTTCTGCAGCTAGGCACGTGCAGCGTTCAAACGAAACGGACAGCTAAAAAAGAGCGAGTGGCGTAGAAATAGTAGCGGATCGGCAATAGACCCATCTATGTGTTTTACGTGCCTTCAATAAATATGCGCGGTCATTCTCCTGTCCATAGTCATAATCTAATACTCTAACAGATGCAACTGCGCGTCGAAATTCGATTAGATCGGTGAACAGCAATTGCGGTTGCTGCATCTTATAAAACACACGCTAGGGAATTTATGGACAATAAGAGTTTCGTTAATTATAAGTCCGTAGAATTACCTAAACTTTACCCTGCATACTTTGCCTGACATAAAATGCAAGAAAAATTAATTTGGCGACTAACAGATTTTTGCCCCTAGTTCCTTAGTTTTAAAATGCAAACGGCAGTCTATTTAGTTCTAGAACATACAGACTCTCAGTAAGGCCCTGCTTTTTAGGGCTCCTTAAATACAACTACTTAAATAAGGTCAGCTTAGGTGCTTTGAAACCCCCGCGCATCAAGACGGAATCATTTGCAGATTTCATTGACATTTCATTTCACTCACTGAGATTGTTTTGTCTAATCGTTACTTATATTTTATATCAGTCACTTGCGTGTAACCTGCCTTATACGGAGGAGCATTTGCCTCGCATTTGCGATGACCTGGTGGTTAGTCAAGGACCATCGCCGAGGAACTGCAATGCCCATCGACCCAGCGGAGGATCGCTTGGCATATACGAGGGGTACCCAAAACGCGAGATTTATTTACTTCACCTTTTGTTATTTAACATTGCATTTTTTAATAAAAACTCATTCCCTTTAAAGTAGTATTCTTTAGAGGATATGGAGATGTCCTAACGGGTTTTCCACTGTTTGAGATTTTTAAAATCTTCTTCGGAATGAATGCGGCGTGTGTTCATCCTCCCCAACTGAAACCAACAAATCTTCTTACTATTAACTAAATCATGCACATTTCACCGTCTCTGAGGTACGTGGTGAAATCTTTGGAAACGACTTGTTGGCCAGAAGTATGGTTTATATACACATTATATGTATATTACATTATATAGTATGGTTACATTAGGTTACCTATCTTATGAAATGTGATCCGAAATTACGTAATGCACTTTTGATCCCAACAACTTACTTTATTAGATTTGTAATATTGCTTATCGTGAAGGCTACTCTCAAGATATTTCAGTCACAAGCTTCTTTCTGAACGCTTGCGAAAAGATTACTCAATAAGAAGATTGCTAGTTAAGAAGGATAAATTTTTCTCACTGATAAGTGCACACAATTTATGGAAAAAAATGAAATAATGTCCTTTCTTGTTTTTCTTAGCCAAAAATGTCTTCTTCACGTTTTACACTAAAAGGAACGACATGTTTAAGTTTTAAAAAAGTTTATAATTATGAGATTTTTTAAATATCATGATCATAAGGTACACAACAGAATCCACAACCACTGTAAAATTTCTTGAGTATTCTCTAACCTCTGAAACATTCAATGACAGTTTAAAGGCTGATAGAGTTCGAAATTATTCAGCAAATTAGAAAATATTTTAAAAAGAGATACCATTGTTAAAGGGGAAAATTGTAAGGTGGCATTTACTACCAGAAAAAAAGAGCTCTTTCAAAAGCCGGCGTTCTTCTGTGGCTGAAATATCTTGGGATAAGGCTGCATGATAATCATGAGATAGGCAAGCTACTGTATACATACTAGAAAGCGCATAGAGAAGGCTATGGGATCCACAGAGGAGCCGAACACCTTTTTGCTACGTCAGGCAGCAAAATAAACAACACCGCTACATTTGGCTGTGCTTTTAGCAGCTACCTATGCCGGGAGCACGATATACCATCTTTCCATATAAATTTGATACGAAATGTAGTACCACTTTTTTGCCGAATGCGAAAAGCGTGATTATTCCACAGTGCTTGATTGTCTTCAACCCAGATTTTTATTGAAATGGCGAAACTGAACCTAAAACGTCATGTCCGGATAACCTGACGCCATTTCATGTATTTAATAATGTCAGAAATTATTTCCTTGATTATTCTTTGAAGTCCGTATACCAGAAACTGCATAGCAAAAGCTGGGGGACCTATTGAGGAGCCAAACCCCTCGTTGCTGCGTCATGCAGCCGCAGAAATATCGGCAAAACACGTATCTGGGTATTTAGCTAGTACATATGTCGGGAGTACGGTTTACCATCTTCACATACATAGTGGTGGATGGAAACTCACCAATCGCTAACGGGCCTCATTCGAGCCGTTTCGGATATACATATATCATGGCTCAGTCTGCAGAGCGTTCGACCCAATGACCATAGCTCCCGTATTCGAATCACAGCTTTTGTCATTGTTCTTTATTTATAGATAAATTAGGTTTCATTAAAGCTATATGACAGAAGCAGCTGGTTTTAGTGAAAAGTCAATTACCAATAGAATATTTCTAGGCAGTCATGTGGTAGTGCACTAGGATTGTGCCAAAGTCGGCCAAAATTATCCACGATGTTTCATCCTTACACCAGCAGTAAGATAAAAGTTAAATATTGTTCACTTCCACCGCAGTAAGTTTTAGTAACTTTAACTAGACAGGTCACGAACGCTCTAATAAGGACGCACAACTAGTAAGGGTATTACAATAGGAATGTAAAGGGAAGTTAAGCAAACTGGAAGTCCTCTTTCAAGTAAAAAGGATAAATGGAATACCTGGCCAGGATCTTGACGAAAATAAAGGCACCACTGCCATCGGAGATGTCATCAACGTAGGAAATTGGCATTGCAAGCTAACGTCACCGCCAGCCGCAGTAGAAGTGCTCACAGTCAACCGAAGGTCGATTTGGCGAAATATGGCGCGCAATAAGGCACGAGAACCGGTTTGTGAGAATCACGCTGCGTCTCCATACTTTTGTGGGTGAGGGTGCGTTTGTGCGCTCACGCGCTGTGAGTGTGCGCCTGTGAATGGGCGGCTTCGGTTCACCCACACTCTGTGTGACAGCGCATTACTCAGCCTCCACCGCTAGGGAGCAAAAGAAGCAAACAGCATCGATTTATTGCTGGTGACGGGGAGAAGGAACCCAGGCGACATAATCCTTACACTAAAAGGCGATCACTTGACCAAGTTCCCTAGACACCGGATGTTTCAAACAGCCAGACGCGCTGTCCAGTGTCAAAGCCTATGAGGCGTGAAAACCAAGCTAAACTTCTCGCGGCTTCTCACTTGGGTGCTCGCCTGCTATGCCCGATACATCGCTAGCTTGACACAGTCTGAATGTTGGAGTATGTGTCATTATCTGGTTTTGGTGTCTTCGTTGTCAAGGAAACTGCTTGGTGTTTCGTCCCATGTTGACCTCAGTTTCACACTAGCTGAGCTCACAGCAGCCTTCCTACCCTTGTCACCGACGCACTAATAGCGTACTGCTTGGTAGGCCGGAGCGAGGTCGACGCGCCAGTT
Source organism: Schistocephalus solidus (assembly GCA_017591395.1). Classification (NCBI taxonomy): domain Eukaryota; kingdom Metazoa; phylum Platyhelminthes; class Cestoda; order Diphyllobothriidea; family Diphyllobothriidae; genus Schistocephalus; species Schistocephalus solidus. The sequence goes on from WEDG01006588.1 coordinate 24,577, forward strand.
CAGATTCAAAACTGGCTTGGCCTGTAATTGTGACTCTTCTGAGGCGACAGGTATGTTCAGTCTCCGCATTCATTATCGCGAGTTGGGGTCCGATATCAGGGTTGCAAACGGTTTTTAGCGAAGCCAAGTTTGCAGGTTAGCGCTGCTTCTTGGTATAGCTAAAAGCACCCAAAGGTTTGAACAGTGACAGTGGGTTTCCGGTGATATTAGACGCTGATGAGCTTCAAACTCGGTTTCAGCAGCTATGAGTTAGCTTTCGAGACTCCCATAGTGTAGGGGGTGGGGTTATGGAGTTTTCAGCTTCAAATCAAAGGTTTTCGTTGGCATGAAGAGGTTACAGAAGATTGCGCGTTCAATGAATTTTTAGGCTGGTTGTCATGTCACGCAATGGAAAAGTATGTGGAAATAGCGATTTCCGAGACAAAGGCAGGTTGTTTTAATCCTAGTGCTTCCTTGAATGCTGTGAACTACCGCTCACAACTTGCACACCGACGTGCTAGAGCGTTCAAAAGGGGAGTTGGATGGCTGCATTGACTTCCGTGGGGCACGAAATTTTTTGCGTTCACGGGGTTCAGCATTGGCTTGAAATGCTTAATATGATGCATTTTGACGAGAGCAAATGTCCCGCCAACAGAGCAAGTTTAAAATTTGGTTGCTCTTCTTTAAAATTCAGCCGTTCTATTAATTGGAATCGCATTTCTCGCAGCTAATCACACAATGGCAAATTCAGAAACGTTTTGCATTCGAACGGTTCATGCAGTTGCTAAGCGACTCAGCAGTAGGTTGTAAGGGCATGTTGGGCAAAAGGGGTGAGAGGGTAGCAGTGCAAGTGTTTATTGTTATCACCCTAGTGTTCCGCCATAAATTTGTTCATAGGAATTACTGCTAGGTTGTGGGTAACAGCGATGGGCACCGGGATGCTATCTGGTGTTACAATTCAGATTTTTTACTTACCGATTCCCGGAAAGTCTTTAGCCAGGAAGTAAGGGCGAATGACCCTTTATTATTTTTTGTTAAAAAATAGAACAGGATCTACATTTATGAGCAATCGATTGAAAAGACTAAAAATCGTAAACCGTCTAATAGGATTTCAAGGACAATCGGAAAATAATTGTAATTGAATACCAAAAATACCAATAAAGAAATTCGGCGATAGGAAGGTTCTCTTATTGTGCACAAAATTGTGTTTAAGAGGTCAGCTCACAATTGTATTCAAATTCATTTGTCACAGTTAAAGCGATTTTCGCGTTTTCGAAACATGCCATTTAAAAAATGGTATTTCTTACCCAATAAATATTACTTTTCACGTTTAAGGCTATTCAGTATAATTTAGAAGCTTTGGGACATGCGGTTCTGCCGCTTTTCGATTGATTATCAATCTTTCGTAAATTTTAGCAATTTTATAAGGTAATATACCGTATATATGGGCGTCATATGAAGAGAAAATGGATCTAAATGGCATGCTGTGTGAACCAAATTGATCCGAGCAAGGAAGGTGAAATCCCATGGGTTTAAGAAGGTTCAAATAACTTGGATAACTGCTTCACTTTCAGCAAATTTCGCCAGCTACACTGGTTATTTTGGAAATCAAACTTTTTAACGAGTTTGTGCGATTTTACCGGAGTTTTGAGCATTCTCTGACCTCTGTTCTGCTAGACAAATGAGTCGATCTTTGTCAGTCCTCAGGATCGTAAGTTTGTCATCAGATTTCAGGTTTTTGAGCTTATCGATTTAAATTTGTTTCCGACTCCGGTTTGTGGTCATTTGCAAGGCATTTGCTCCTTGTTTTAGACCTTACTTAACAACTATACTGAATGCTATGCTTCTTAGTAGCGGACGAGCGGGGAGAGGTTTTATGGAGTTAGTGATCAATTGGGCCTTTTTATTACACAGATATGTTCTAAAGTGGCAGGAGGCAAAGCTAGGACAAGTCGACAACCCGATCGTCTAACAGCACAGTCAAAACGTGGATGCCGCTAGACACTCCAGGCAGAAAAGTATTTTCCACCAGTATAACAACAAATGGCATTTGAGTATGGAAAAGATGACATGGGAGACTGAGGTGGCTATTTCTGGCACATTTACCTTCGTCAGCCAGCCTTACTCAACCTCGGATTACGATCATGGAAAAATGGAGACGGTGGCTATCTCGTGAGGCATGATGGATCACGTCTTTGCAAGACGGGAGCTATTTTTGCCTATTATGATAGGCAGAGGCTCATTGATCACATTATGGGACCTATGCGTCCCACTGTGCTATTGGGCTTGATCTAAAACTCTGTAGGCAGTTGCATATCTAGGCAGAATAACAATACCGAAAAAATAAGGGAGACCGTAATGGCCGTTTCTCACTTTAATAGCCGTTATCAGCCAGTCGTACCCACCCCCACGTGTTGCAACACACGAGGTTCGAACCCACGACCCGATGATTAGAAGTTCAACGCTCTAAACACTGAGCAACAGGTTCGTTGTCTTGTCGATTTTCGATCGGCAATCTTGCCATCGGTGAATGAAGGCTCAGAGATTGCGTATAGGAGTTATTCATGCCGTTCTGCCTTGGGGCTCACTCTCGAGTCCTATAAGCAGCCGCATAGTGGCTGGTATCCTAGGCAGCCAAACATCGCCGGCAAAAACAATGGAGACTGGAATCAACATTTCGGGCTTGTTAGCCGTTGTCAGCGGGTCTTACCAATCCCTGGTTTGGGGAACCTGAAGCTAGAACCGACCCTCTTTCGGTTATTAGTCAAAGTCTCTAACCATTAGGACTCCCCCCCAAACCTGCGATTGGGTAAGACTGTCTGAAGACGGCTCATGTACGCAAAATGAGCATTCCCGTCTCTGTGGTCTTTCTCGGTAATCTTCATCGACCAGTCATCATGCGGCAGCCTACCGGGCTCTATATCGAACCCATTGCACATCGGAAAGAATAGGTCCCGACTCGACTCTTACAAAAACGAGATCCACTATGTCTCATGAGGTAGCTGCGGTTTCTATTTCTGCGTGAATCTATGGATACTGGAACAGACGTACAAAGTACCCACATAACTCCTCCTCGGACATGCCTCCTTCTTTCCAATGACGAAACCTCGTCTCCTCCATGACTTATTTCGGATCTATAGAATGAAAATTCACGGTACAAAGAAGCGAACGGGGCGGTCATTTAACTTGCGATCTAAAGAGGGCAACTTCAACCGCACAGATTATTCCTTGAAGTCGTCATTTATGCTGATGGATCGAATTTAAGTACCAATTTCTGCTCCCCTTCGAGCGTTTAAGAATGCCAACCGTATGTCACAGTCCATCCTTCAGTACTGGAAATTAGAATCCAAATTTTAGCGCGGTTTCGACGAGTTCAACCGCTTATTGATGTTACTGCTGGGGTAAGACAGGAAAGACCTTCTGTAATTGCCGGAGAAACCTGACCGTTCGGAGGTCCTTTATTCTCTTATCTTCTCGCTTTCCTTTCGACTGATTCATGACCAGCCGATATCTCCAGGCGATAGTCTCGCAATATGACAGCTTGACAACCGTCTGCCCCGTGGCATGGTGGGCGCAGAAACGATGGTTTGCGCGTGAATAAGTTCATAGTGATGGTAGACTTTTGCAGCATCGACTGCGCTCTTTCCTTCCTCACCTGCCTGAGCCGGTTGTCATGTCAAAGTTAAGAAGGTTGGAGATGGAATCGGCATACTGGCGGGCAGAGTTTAACAGCCCATCTACGCGTGCCACACACATTGATCGGTATTTCCAACAAACAATTAAGATACGGCTGGGATCCTTACTGAGTGTAAATGCTATAAAAAGCCTCATTCAGTACAGCTTAGCCTCCATTCTCCCAGGAGGACCGAGTTATCCTGTCAGACAGCACGCGACAGTCCGTTCCCACGCTTAGCGCTTTGGTCCCACTGTCTTCTTATCCGCCTCAAGCTCTTGGTCGAGGCAGTCCAGTCGCGTGATCGCCAGCGAAAACGCTTACTTCTCCGCCTCACGCTCTTGATCATCGCTCTGCTGGGACCGCTCGAGTCTTGGCACTGGTCTCGCGCGAGCTTGAAGCCAATGGAACTGTGTCACTTCACTGATTGGCTGCAGGCGATACAGGAGACATGGTTTAGGCCAATGCATCTCAACGTCAGACATGGACACAACAGCCCTGAAGAGACAGGTAGCGGCAACTGCGCGCAGAACCCGTCGTAAGCTCTTTTCGTTCAGTAAAGCTCGTCCAACCTAATCAGTTTTTCCCGACTTTTGATCTGGGAAACCTCCCTACTGTCGACTTCACAACGTAGACAAGCAGTCTTCGCGCACTGTGCTAGTGTCGAAGCACGTCGGATTGTTCATAGTAAGGAATATGCGCTGAGTGGTATGGTGAGGGAGTTTTCAAAGCCGACCTCACTCTTTCTCTTCGTTCTACCAGGCATCACTCCGCTGTTTGCGCTGTTCGGTCATCTGATCCGGGGATGAAGCTTTGGTGGTTCACAGAGCTAGGAAGCCTGTGGCACACGACTTGCCTTCTGCATACCACGATTTAAACTAAGGTTGTGGGCAACTGGTTTTTGACAAGATGCCGGGGGAATCTGGCAAGGTAACAGACACAAGAACGTTAGCATCACTGCTCCGGCATGGCAAAAACCTGAACAACTAGTGGTTTTTCAATTACGAGCCAAAATGCAAACATTTTTTCGGAAATACTCGAAAACGCCACAAAGCCTCCCTGGCCCGACGGGCCGGCTTGGGAAACAAGGACTTTATTCCCGGCTGCAAACACAATGGATCTCTGTCTTATCCAAGTCGCTGTATTTATTTGGTCCCCTGGTAGTTTTGGAATATTCCAGCCTATTGCATTCCAAGTTGTGACGGGCGTTCCAGAAACTTCCGCCCCGTGGCGTGGCTGTTATTGATTGGTTGGTTCGTGCGTGAGACGTTCTTACGGCGAAAACATCGATTATTTCGAGCTGCGACAATCTCACGCGTGCTCGATACTGCATCGCATGCTAATTGACTTCCTGAGTCAACATGCCGCGGCCAAAACGGCGCGTGAGAGCGTCGACGTTTAGAAATGGGCCGTGCGATAGCCGAGGGACGTCGTGTCTAGTGACCCATGCTGTGTCGGCCGAGGAGTGAGTATGGTGGGCCAGTAGTGCTTAGGCAGCCGCCACTATCTGGCCGCAAGTGCGTGTGCCAGTGGTAGTCGGTCAAGTGTCTGCAGGTCAGCGAGTCTGGAACCGCTCGCTGCGACGGTGCTTAACCTTGAGGCAGTGGGTCTTTAACAAGAACGCCAGATATAGATAGCATTCTTAGGTGTCACCTACACTATATTTGAGAGGCAGGGACAGCTGTGGTTGTCTGAATGTGCATGTTGAAGTCAGGCCGACTGTTATAAGGTCAATGCGTCTGGGCTTGGTCGCAGGACAGGCTACTACTGGAGCCGGTAATTCTGCATCCGCACGACGACTGAATCCTATAAATGTTGCATTCATTGTGCCTTGGCTGTGGCTGCTCCTGAATCTGGGTGTGAGTGATAATTTGAAACGCCGAGCAAATAAATTTCTTGCTTCAGCAATCGCGCCGATGGTGGAAGCACGATAGGCGGGTCCCAATTATAAGCTATTGTTTTTACTACTTAAAAGCCTACAGTAGGTTGTCTTGTAAAGCTTAAGGTCACCGGTCTGACCGTGGGATAATGGGGACATTGGGAACAATGAGGGAGAATTATTTACAGAGCTTTCAATGGGGACAATTATTTACAGTGCTTTTCATTTCAGTGGGCTGACCGTAGGACAACGGGGCAATTGGGACAATGGGGACAATTATTTACACAGCTTTCATTTCATCCGATGACTACCGTTTCTTTTTAATTTTGTAAGGGTTTTTTCACCTCATTTAAATTTTTATATTTAGTTATAAATTTCGGTTTGTAATTTACTTTCATCGTTTTTCGTGCTTTTTTGTTATTCTAATGCCCCACCCATACGACCCCTATTACCAGGGTTCCCGTGAGACAGGCTCTTGTGTTTAATCATTTAATCTGGGACCCGCCTATTGTGCTCCTACCGATATTGCTGTACCTGGCCCGTGACAGTTTCACCATGTGTAAACACACACGTTCCAGTAGCGCCTATCTCATTCACTGTTGTTAGGCGTCCTTGAACGAGGAAATGATTGTAGTGCCATTTAAGAGCAGATCCAAATGCCGAGACGTCCAAAAAGGCAATCGTCGTCATCGGTACACAAAGCAACTGACTGCAGGATCAGATGGATTCACGCTCGCCTTCACTGAAAGCTTCGTCGTGCTAACGTTAGGAAACGAAAAATATCAGGCAACTAAAAACGTGAAGACGCCAACTGACATCATTTGCTCGAAAACTAATTATGCCCTCGACGACGACATCCTACCACGTTTTCTGTGAAGAATACCCTGCATGATGGTTCTGAATGTGATCTTTCGAAAGTTACCACAGTATGGTTCTGTTCGATAAAATTTGTGGAACAAAGACGAGGGCGACCGAAATGAAACTTTCGGATTTATTCGCCGTCATCACACAGCTCTGTCACTCCCCCCCCTATCCTGGGAGTCCTGTATTGGCCCCATTCCGCGCGAATATTGCAATGCTAGAACTCTCGTGACTACAGGCCCATGCGCACCAGTGGCTCTTTGTTCCTCGCCAATCCAGGCTGTCCAAACCGGCCAGTCCCACTCAAGGCTGATTCATGCGTGGCCTGGCCGCTGCCTCACACTGGGAACGCCGCCCTCACGGGCGGAAGTGTCCTTGCACAGCTGCAAACTTTTTCCAACCCCTTCTCCAATCTCTCTGTATGGAATACACTATCCTTCCAACTGGCGCCCCACTTCTCTCCTCATACGGAACCAGGCCCGAATGATTTGACAGCTAGAGTCTTCCCTTTTAACTTAAACTGCTGCGATAGTCCTACTCCTTCAGAACTTCTAGCGCTCACGCCTCTAGACTCATACATGTCTTCAAAGAAAACATGCTGCAAAACTTCCATAACTTGCTGAACGGAGACTTCCTTGTTATACAATTCACGAAGGAAGAGGAAAAAGAGCATCAGCTGCCTTTCCTTGATATGCTCGTTAAGCGAAATCCTAAAGGTGAAATTGAGATGTCGGTTTATGGAAAGGCAATAAAAATCACACAGGCTCTCAACTTTCACAGAAATCACTTGATGCCTCACAACCAAAGCTGAATGAGAACGCTCTTCAAACGGATCCGGAATCATTGTATCAAGGCAAAAGAAAAAAGCACAAAGCCCGATCTCTCCGCGAATCCTTTATTTGGAATGACTATACTGCTGCCTTCGCTTTCGGTCCCGGAAGACCCAACCTGAAATACTACCAAGGATGTGGCACATTTTGCATAAATTAATTTCTCAACAGCGACCAAGCGCATTGTTGTGGGACTAGTGGTTGGAATCGCACACTGATCCGAAGATACCATGCGTAGCAGGGTCGCGAAAATCAAACGCCGGTTAAATCACGACGAGCAACCTGAGGTAGTCCATCACATCACACACCTATACTGTCCTTGTAACTACAAAGGTCAGATTGAACGCATGCCCGAATCGCGACGGGCTATGCGATGCGGGATTAAGTATCGCAAGTGGCTGCCAAAACCTATTAAACGGGCTATGCGTCCAACTTGCTAACCGTCAAGATAATCCCTCACGCGGAAGCGAGATGAGCCGAAAGTTGAGTGAAGCCTGAGCCTCGGATTGGAACTCAATCGATCGATATATCAATCTGGCGATGGTGCGTCCGAACTGGCGCACTTGGTATTTGATTGGAGGACAGAAGGAAACAAACCCCTAATAGGTTGCAGCACATTTTGTGAAGTCAGCCCCCTTCTAATATATTGAATGCCGAAATCTGCAAAAAAACTGTGTACAGTGAGCTGAATTTGGCACGCTTTTGGAATAATGTTTCCCCCCAAAAGCGTCTTTTTTATCTCGGCAACTGCATGCCCTGCAGACAGGTATGTTGCACGAAATTTAGCCTCGTTCGCATGGTAGCACAACATTTCTAACCTTTTGACTAACATGTGCCATCAGCGCCTTTGCATTGAAATGATTCTTATGTCTAGCCCATTGTTATTGTAAAATTTAATCAGCAGGTCCTAGACATTTAGTCTTCTCTGCCGGTACTAGGTGATTCCTTGCAAAAATGAGACCTTAAAGTCACGTTTTCTGACTAAGATATAAGCCGGCGCACGCTGCATGGGAAACGAAGAACTCTACGCTTCAGTCTGATCAGTCCCTAGGCCACAGCCTATCAAAAATAAACACGTCGTCTGATTGCGCAATCGTGTTGAAATTTTGGCAATTTGCCATCCAGGATGAGTTTGAGCCTCTCGTCTACCTCAGATGGATCTTTCATAACTGAATAGTGTCGTAAACAATTCTCATGCGGAGGAGCACTGTTTCCTCCTGTTACGCATCGGAGCTTCCCGAAAGAGTGACTATTCCCATACATGTTTAAAAGTTCTCTACATGTGGTCACCGCAGAGATAAGAAGGATGGATCTCCACCTGACCCTTCACAGGTTCAGATCCATCCCAACTTTGAGACAAAGACAGCTGAGGGTGGAAACGCACGGAAAACGCAATATCTAAGAGATTGTGTTGCTTCACGGCTGCAGAATGTTTTTTTGATAAAATTTCAGGCCGCAGAACAGTCAGCGCGATTATGGGAAGCTGGGTTTCTCTTCTATTGCAGAGCGGCCAATCAAATTTCACAGTGGTCTCCCTTTGGTCACTGCCATGTGAGTGGCCTTGTAACCTGAATTGAGTTAAATACTGGCATTTCCTAACCCTCCCTTTCTCTCAGTATTCGTTCTCCTAAACATTAACGCATTTTTGATTCCTCCATTTCATCGAAGTTTATCGTCACAGGGTAGTGGTTCAAAACAAATTTAAAAAGTTGAGAGGATAATAATATTTTCATACACGAGGTGTAGAAAACGTGTCGGCATGCGGACGATATCTTCTTCCTGACAAGTAAGACCACCGACATCGACTGCCTAGGTCAGAAGTTTGACTGAATACGCCCCTCGCTATAGTTTGTTGTAGAGTCCGAGGTGGATGACGAAATCGTGCCCCGTGATGACCTTCTACACGGAAAAGGGGATAGATTTACTCTAGGCAAGATATTCCAAAAGAATACCTGGATAGGACAATAAGTTAAGATTCACAGTTTCGGCCTCCTTAATTTTAAAAGGAATTTTGTCCAGGGTTTAGAGGCTAGAGTGCGACGCATCTGTTCTTCTGAGGCTACTGAAGCAGAGCTCCAGCAGCTACTGAACACCCTCTATTAAAACAGCTACCCAGAGCGATGTTTCCTCCATAATATTAGAGCGTCTGCCAATGCAACTGCAGAAAATAAAGGCTTATTTCTAAGACTGCCTTTTTTTGGGAGACGCAGCAAGATGACGTCTAAGACCAGCTATCACGATCACTTTCCCCGCGGCGAACATATGCTTATTCTACGCAAACTCTCCCGGCTAACAGGTGACGCGTACTTTTCAGTCCCCGTTTCTCTCGGTGTTCCCTGTCTTTAACTCAAAAGCGCTCGGCTTCCTCCATTATTTTCGAAGTTTACTACCAAGACAAACATTCGGGGATTGAGGAAAATGGTCGAGTTCGAAAGCTCAGATGAATAAAGACTTTTTAGGCGATTGAACAACCTTCTTCTTCGCTTCTTCAAGTGACCATGTCAAAAATAAGTGTCAACCAATGGGGGTTCATCTGACACCGGATAAATGGTAGTTTAAAGGCCGAAAAGTCAACGCTGGTGCATGAAAATGCCCTCTCGGCAAGGCGGCCTTTAATGGCCGCCTAAACAGGACACTGGAAGTGGAACCACTCACAATACGTGTGGCTTTGCGCCAAATATCGGGCAAGTGAGGTTTATGATTAAGGTGAGGGTTGCAGCTAAGATTGGGTTAGCTTTACTTTTGGGGTTAAAGTCAGAGTTGGGGTTAGGGTCAGGATTAGGCTAAGGATTAGGGTTTGGGATCGTGGTAACTGCAGGGTTTAGGTTTTGGGGTAGGGCTAGGGTAAACAATTTGGTAAAAGTTTAGTTTTGTGTTAGGATTTGTGCTTGAGTTAAGCCACAGGCGCTCTTACCCTTCCGGAAATTCCTCGTAAGGTGGGTGGGGTTTTTCCGTTCCCGTGGCATCCTTACCGCCCTTCTAGTCCGTCTGTAATCACAAACTAATTCACGGTTTTTCTTAAGGTCTCCAGATCGCTTTCATTTCTTACTTTAAAATTAGTAAGGCTACACTGTTAGTTGTTTTTGCCCTTAAAATTAATTCCACTTTGAGGATTCATGATCGACAGCCAATGCTTTGTTGTGTCGAGAATACTCGCCTGAGAATATGAGCGCAGCTCCAATGGGCACCCCGATCTCCGGTTTAGTGGCATAATTGATCCTACAGGAGCTGGAACAGATCGAATTCACCCAACAGCCGCCGATAATTTGGCACCAATCCATAGAAGCCACGTTTGGTGTCGTCAAGGGGAACATGCTGCAGCATTTCCATAATCAAATTAACTCGATATTTCCAGATAAAAAATGCACGAGGGAATAGGAAAAAGAGCAGCAGCTCCCCTTCCTTGATGTACTCGTAAGGCGACGTCCCAACGGTGAAATAGAAACGGCTGTCTACAGGAAGGCGACGAACACCCCACAGCTTCTCAATTTTCACAGCAACCATCCGGTGACTAACAAATGAAGTTGTGGGAGAACCCCGTTCAAGCGCATGCAGACTCATTGCCGCAAGCCGACAGAAAAAGCACGTGAGGCCCGTTACCTCCGTCACCAGTTTAAGCGAAACGGCTATCTGAAGGGGTTCATAAGCCGAAACCTATGTGTTAGCCCCCGGAGGACCCAACCAGAACAAGACCCTTTAGTATGGCATGCGCTTCCATACAATGAGGACATGTCAGTAGCAACCGCGCACGTTGCTACGGGAATAGGTGTCCAAATTTCACACCGGCCCAAAGCTACCATGCGCAGCAGGGTCATGAAAATCAAAAACAGATTAAATCCCAATGAGCAGTTGGGTGTAGTGTACCGCATCATGTGCTAAACTGTTCCCGTAACTACATAGGGCAGACTGGACGCATGTTTGGATCGCGCAAACCCGAGCACAAGCCGATTGTGAGACTGGATGACGGCATATCACAAGTGGCTGCGCACACCGTCGAAATGGGTCACGAGTTTAACTTCACAGCCACGATGATAATCGCCACGCCGGCATACCGAGCCCTGCGCAATAACCACTGGCTTGGCGCTACTGGTGTCTGATGGGCCCCTTTCTCCTACAACTGTTGCCGTTTTTTGCCGCTTTTACCTCTGTCGATGGACTCCATACGAATGAAGCCATGATTCCGGCGAGCGAACAACCTTCTTTTTTACATAGACACGCACCTGAAATGCGAAAATTCGCCTCTATCTGTGGTTGATAGCAAACGCTTACCCAGTGACTTGGAACAGTTCGCTTGGACCTTATACATCACATGGTAGGTTTCGTTGGGGTCCACGCGATGCCCAGAATCAACCATTTGTGCCAGAATAGTAGTGTTTACGCTCTTATCTCTGAATATTCTCACCTATGCCGGGAGGTGTTTATTTATTCTTTTTTTTTGGATATTCACCAACTCATGCGACCAATATAACCCGATATACAGGAGCAAGTAAATGAGTAGCTGCACATGGAGGTGGTCTGAGCTGGCAACCTTACCTTCTCAGTATAAAACAGAACTGGTAGAGAATAATATTCCTGGATAAGTCGGCGCGGTTGAAGCACAATAGCCGGGTCCCAGAATAAATGAATAAATCCGAGACCGTGTTTACGGGAACAGTGGTAATAGGGGTTTTATGGGTGGGGCATAAAAACAACAAAAACAGCAGTCAAAACGGTGAAAGTAATCTGAAAGCCATAATTTATCAATACATATAAAGTTTAAATGAGGTGAAAATAACCCGCCCAACATGAAAATAAAAAGGTCGGCATCCAATGAAATGAAAGCACTGTAAATAATTGTCTCCATTGTCCCCATTGAAAGCTCTGTAAATAATTCTCCCCATTGTCCCCAATGTACCCATTGTCCCACGGTCAGACCGGTGAACTTAAGCTTTACAAGACAACCTACTGTAAGCTTATAAGTAGCAAAAACAATAGCTTATAATTGGGACCCGCCAATTGTGCTTCCAACGCCATATCAATCTTCACAGGTGACATGGAAGGAAGACAGAACTAGCAGGGCAAATTCCATCGCACGGAGGGAGGACAGACTCCATTTGAATGACGCAGGAAGCCCGTGCTGGGAGTGCCCGTTGGCCCTGGCGGATGGGGTGACCCAAATCCGTGCACATGTTGAACATTTAAGCATTCGCGCTACATTCACGTGCGCACCAGTGGCTGTCTGGCCCTCGACAAACCGGCCAATCATCTTCAAGACTGACTCACCCACGACCTTGCTGGATGCCCTGTGACGACTCCGCATGCTCTTGCACTCGGAGACGCCACCCTCGCGGTGCCGGACGTGCTCTCATCTGGCAGCCAACCTCTAACAACCCCTTCTCCAATCACTATTTGGAAAATGATCTTTCCTCCCAACTGGCGTCCCACTTTTTCTATTCTCATAGGGACCCGGGCCCGAAGGTGGTAGCGGTTAGTTTGGTCCCTAATAACTTAAGCTGCTGTGATAGGTTCAGCTGACAGCATGCAAGATTAAGGGGCGACACAGGAGATGGTGCGTGCTTGCAGTATAGGTCAGTTGGAACAGGAGAGATCGAGTCTCGAAAGCCTGCCCTACGGCTTGCAGACACCAATCAATAACCCAGACACGTGCTCTGCAGATATACTCTTACTGCAATCCGGTTGTCGCGGTGCCCAGGATTTCGGCATGTGTTTTTTCAGGTTACCAAATTTCTTATACTGTACCCCTTTGTTAAATTAAAGCTCAACAATCGATTTCGACGATGTCCACCGTATGCTCCACGTATGTACCACACCTGGCTCGGATCCCACGAAGAGGGAGTGCCATAAAGGCCACATTAAGAAGGAGCCATTGCAGCCTGACTCTCAGTCCGCCAGTCAGCCACTCCACACAAAACACACATTGGGCTGACCATGTGGTCCGAGTTGTCCCGTCAGTTGGCAACCTTCCAAGCCACGGCTTTTAGTGCACCGTGATAGTTTCAAGCGCGTCAGATTGTTTATAGTGAGGAAAATGCGCTGAGCTGTCGAACTCACTCTCTCCCCCACCCCCACAAGCAGACCACCATCCGAGCCAGTCAGTTGTCTGAAGTGGGAGTGGGCGCATTGGCTGACGGTTTTGCGTACCCGTCTTCGCGCGCCACAGCACGACCTGGCGCCAATAACGCACACACCAGGATTCAATAACTCAGGGGATATGGAGGAGCCATCGCCATTTGACTCCCAGTCAACTGGTCCGCCACTCGACACACAGCACGTACACTGGACCGACGGCGTAGTTTTGTGTAAGCTCCAGTTTGGCAGCCTTCCAAGCCACGGTTTCTAGGAAACCGTGATTTTAGCAGGTACACTATGATGATTGGGGTGTACGGGTACTAGTTAGGGGTAGCACCACACAGATAGCGTTTGGTCGCTCCATTTGTCTCGTACATGTGGTGAATGCTCCTGTGGCCGCCTCTAACTGGTACCCAACTCTCACCTCTGGCTCCTCAAAGTTGGGTTCTTCCCAGCGACCACACCCCGAGCAACCGTCATGACCAGCGGGCTAAATCAGGGAGGGTCTCCGATGTTGTGTGTACCTCAACACCCGGTATGTCTGACTCCCGAACTTCCCACCTTCCCCCTCTCAAAAAGTCCTACGGTGGGGGCGACAGCAACCCCGTAGGCAGCCCAGGCTAACTCGGGTCGCTATCCCACTAAAACAAAACCGTAACCCATAGTGGAGTTCGGCAGCCGTCTGGGATGTCTGAGCAGCCCTATTTAGGGACAGCACTGCTTACCTCCTCGCGAAGGAAGGGGCTAGAAATTGTGCGCTAAAAAATGCTGGGTCTCACGTCTTCTGCAGCCAGCCGCGGCTCGCTGATTGCAAACTACGCTGTCGTAAAACTCAAACAAACAACAATAGCACCGTCCCCATCCCCCTCGCCATACCCACCAAGCTGCTCGGGTGAGTCCACTCACACTAGCAGCCTGGAATTTTCGTTCCCTTTTAGACAATCGAAGGAGCAACCGGCCGGAACGGGGGACGGCTCTAGTCGCTCGGGAACTGGCAAGCTACAAGGTGGACATTGCTGCTCTCAGCGAGACCCGATTCTCTGAGCAGGGTCAGCTGGAGGAGGTGGGTGCCGGCTACACCTTCTTCTGCAGCGGCCGGCCAAAGGCAGAGCGACGTGACTCTGGTGTTGCCTTTGCCATCCGTAATGACATCGTGGGACGTCTGCCCTGTCTGCCGCAGGGTATCAATGATCGCCTGATGACCCTCCGCCTGCCTCTTCGGGGAGACCAGTTCGCCACCATCATCAGCGCCTACGCTCCCCCAATGACGAGCTCTGATGCGGCGAAGGACAAATACTACGAGGACCTGCACGCCTTGCTGGCGACTGTGCCGAAAGAGGACAAGTTAATTGTCCTTGGTGACTTCAACGCCCGCGTCGGGACAGACCACACTGCCTGGCAGGGAGTGCTGGGTCCCCACGGTCTCAGTAGCTGTAACGATAACGGCCTCCTTCTTCTGCGCACGTGTGCGGAAAACCGTCTCCTGCTGACCAACACCTTCTTCCGCCTTCCGACACAGGAGAAGGCCACGTGGATGCACCCTCGGTCACGGCACTGGCATCTGCTGAACTCGGTTCTCGTCCGGAGGCGAGATCGACCGGACGTGCTGGTAACCAAGGCGATCCGCGATGCCCATGGTTGGACAGATCACCGCCTCGTCATCTACCAGATGAGATTCCGACTGCAACCCCAACGAAGGCCCCAAGGTAAGAGGACGCTAGGTAAGTTAAATACTACTTTTATTAAATTTGCCTGCTCACTGTTTTGATTGCAGCAAGCAAATAACCGAGAAACTGTAGAACCTGCATGCTCCAGATAATAACGGCACCGTGGAAACACGATGTTGTAAACTGCGAAATGTCATCCAGTCCACCGCCCTCGATGTCCTCGGGCGCGCACGCCGTCAACACCAGGACTGGTTTGACGACAATGACGCCAACATCAGCAACTTACTCGCGGAGAAGAATGGACTACACAAAGCCTACATGGACCTTCGGACTGACGCCACCAAAGCAGCCTTTTTCAGATGCCGGCGCCTTGTACAGCAACGGCTGCGGGAGATGCAGGATGCCTGGATGATCCGAAAGGCTGAGGAAATCCAGGGGTATGCGGACCGCAATGAAATGAAAAACTTCGTCAAAGCCATCAAGTCCATCTACGGCCCGTGTATCAAGGGGGCCGCACCGCTGCTCAGCTCTGACGGCACAACACAGCTGACAGAGAAATCGCAAATTCTGAAGCGCTGGGCAGAGCACTTCAGAAGTGTCCTTAATTACTCATCAGCCATCTCCGATGCTGCCATTGACCGGCTCCCTCAAGTGGACACGAACAATGACCTGGATCTGCCGCCTTCCTACCAGAAACCATCCGGGCCGTGCAGCAGATTTCCAGCGGTAAAGCACCGGGATCCGACGCAATCCCAACGGAAGTCTACAAGCATGGTGGGCCCCGGCTGATGGCAGAACTCACAACACTTTTCCCGGAGATGTGGTGCCAAGGACAAGTTCCTCAGGATTTCAAAGACGCGACCATCGTCCATCTCTACAAACGGAAGGGGAACCGGCAACTCTGTGATAATCACAGAGGAATCTCGTTGCTCAACATCGCCGGGAAGATCTTCGCCCGTATCCTTCTTACTCGTCTGACCTGTCACCTAGAGCAGGGCCTGCTCCCGGAAAGCCAATGTGGCTTCCACCGACACCGCGGAACAACCGATATGATCCGTGCCGCCCGCTAACTACAAGAGAAGTGCCAGGAGATGCGAACTCACCTATACACTACCTTCGTGGATCTAACGAAAGCCTTCGACACGGTGAATCGCGACGGACTGTGGAAAGTTATGCAGAAAGTTGGCTGTCCTGAGCGGTTCATGCACATGGTGCGTCAGCTTCATGACGGAATGACGGCGCGCGTCACTGACAACGGGACGGTATCCGAAGCATTCGCAGTAACCAACGGAGTGAAGCAGGGCTGCGTACTGGCCCCCCACCCTCTTCAGTCTCATGTTCTCGGCTATGCTGATGGACGCCTACCGTGATGAGCAGCCTGGTATCCGCATTGCCTACAGAACTGACGGGCACCTTCTTAACAGTCGGCTTTTGCAGGCACCAACGCGCGTGTCTACGACTACAGTCCATGACTTGGTCTTCATGGACGACTGCGCCCTTAACACCGTGAGGGAGGAGGACATGCAAAGGAGCATGGACCTCTTCGCCGAAGGCTGCGCCGATTTTGGATTAACAATCAGTACAGCCAAAACGGTTGTCATGCACCAGCCGCCACCCAGCTCGGTATACAATGCTCCTCGAATCAATGTCAACGGTGCTCAACTCAAAAACGTGGAAACCTTCGCTTATCTAGGGGAGCACGATGTCGCGCAACACGAGAGTCGATGACGAGGTTGCCCAACGGATCTCCAAAGCTAGTCAGGCCTTCGGCCGGCTGCAGGCCTCCGTGTGGAATCGCCACAGTATTCACCTGAACACCAAACTGAAGATGTACAAGGTCGTCGTCTTGACGACAATCCTTTACGGAACGGAAACCTGGACGGTCTACTCGAAGCAAGCCAGGAAGCTGAATCACTTTCATCTCAGCTGCCTCCGCAGAATACGGAAGCTGAGATGGCAAGACAGGATCCCGGACACGGAAGTCCTGGAGCAGACCGGAATCCTCAGCATCCATGCCATGCTGAGGCAAGTGCAACTGCGATGGAGCGGCCACCTGGTGAGAATGGATGACGTGCGACTACCCAAACGACTTTTCTACGGAGATGTCGCTATGGGTTCTCGCCGGCAGGGAGGTCAAAAACGACGCTACAAGGACACTTTGAAGAAATCGCTGAAGCAACTGCAAATCAACTCGGCGACCTGGGAGGACCTCGCCCAGGATAGACCGGCATTGAGAAGATCAGTGAAGACTGGTTCAGCAATCTATGATGCCAACCGGATCGGCGCCGCCAAGGCCAAAAGAGCGGCACGAAAGTCACCAGCGCCACGAACCAACACCGCCAATGCCCAGGCCCTGCCAACATGCCCACGCTGTCAACGCATCTTCCGCCCGCGAATCGGCCTGATCGAACATCTTCGGACGCAATGCACCAACAATCCGACAATTCCAATTTCTACGTCAAATTCGGCCAACCCTCCTTCTGACTCCCACACCCTCACTTCCGGCATCAATTCCATTACTCCCACCATCATAGAGACCACATCCATCTACTCATCGCCTCTTATCCCCACGACCACAACCGCCTTCGCCTTCACTACCACCACCACCATCGGCGATGGGGAATCTCTCCCTAAGCTGTACTCCAATGCGACCGCACACTCACCTCACGCATCGGCCTGGTCGGTCACTTGCGAATACATCGTACAGAGACCGGTGTGCCAGTGCCTGGAGCACCATCACACAGCAGAGATAGTCGCCTCCACTGCCCCTCACTGTCCTCGCGCATTCACTCATCGCATGGGCCTATTCGGTCACATGCGCATCCATGACAGCGGAATTCACCACAATGCCGACAACACCGATACACAATGCACACCCCTCAACTCCTGCCATTCTTAGCGCCTTTGCCACCCCCACTACCACGAATGACATCCCCCCAGCCTCTATCGATTTCTCCTGCCCACAATGCGCCCGCAACTTCAACTCATGTATCGGCCTGGTCGGTCAGGTGCGAATCCATCTCACGGAGGCTGATGAACCAGTGCCTTGGGCTCAGACATACAGTCGACGCGCCCGCCTTCACTGCCCTCACTGCTCCCGCAAATTTACACACCGCATGGGCCTATTAGGACACATGCGCCTCCACGACAACCTGCGGTAAACCACTGGAGGCGAAGCTACATCGGTGCACCATACCTACACCAATACATCGACAACACCCTCACAATCACTATTTACCAAGTATATCACGGTTTCCTAGAAACCGTGGCTGGGAAGTCTGCCAATCTGACGCTTCCACCAGACCACGCCGTCAGCTCAGTGTATGTGCTGTGCGTGTCTAGTGGCTGACCAGTGGACTGGGAGTCAGACGGCAATGGCTGCTCCATATCCTCTGAGTTAGTGAATCCTGGTGTGTGCGTTATGGGGGCCAGGTCGTGATGTGGCGCGCGAAGACGGGTACACCGATCCGTTAGCCAATGCGCCCACTTCCACATCAGGCAACTGACCGGCTCGGACAGTGTCTGATGGTGGGGGTTGGAAAGAGAGTGAGGTCGATAGGTCAGTGCATGTTCCTCACTATAAACAATCTGACGCGCTTGTAACTATCACGGTGCGCTGAAAGCCGTGGCTTGGAAGGTTGCCAACTGACGGGATAACTCGGACCGCGTGGTCAGCCCAATGTGTGTTTTGTGTTGAGTGGCTGACTGGTGGACTAAGAGTCAGGCTGCAATGGCTCCTTCTTAATGTTGTCTTTATGGCACTCCCACTCTGTGGGATCCGAGCCAGGTGTGGTGGTACGCCCAGGGGCGGCTCCGGCTGCGCCAGCCACCTGTGACCTCTCTCATCTCCGGTCTTCTTGCCGGAGTCGTGATACCGGGCTCAGGTGGGGGAGGAGAAGAGTGTGCGGTAACGTTAACCGCCGCGGTTGGAAGGTTACCAACTGACAATTACACTCAGACCTCGCAGTTAGTCCAATGTGTGTTGTGTGGAGTGGACTGGTGGTCTGAGAGTCAGGCTGCGATGGCTCCTTCTTAACGTGACCTCTGGCTATCTCACACATGTGAGATGTAAGCCGTTCAACACCCTGTTGTGTGAAATCCTGGTGCTTGTGTTTGGGGGGCCAGGTCGTGTACGTAGTACACGTAGACGATGTCACCAGCAGCTGCGCCCACTTCCGCATCAGACAAGTGACCGGCTCGGAAAGCGGTTTGACTGTGGGGGTGTGGGAGAGAGTGCGGTCGACAGCTCAGCGTATGTTCCTCACTATAAACAATCTGACGCGGTTGAAACTATCACAGTGCGCTAAAAGCCGTGGCTTGGAAGGTTGCCAACTGACGGGATAACTCGGACCGCGTGGTCAGTCCAATGCGTGTTTTGTGTGGAGTGGCTGACAGGTGGACTGAGAGTCAGGCTGCAATGGCTCCTTCTTAATGCGGCCTTTATGGCACTCCCACTTCGTGGGATCTGAGCCAGGTGTGGTGATATTCCCAAGGGCGGCTCCGGCCGCGCCAGCTACCTGCGTCCTCTCCCGCCTCCGGTGTTCTTGACTCTGTCTTGACACCGGGCTCAGGTGGGGGAGGAGGAGAGAGTGCGGTAAATGCAGCGTCATTCTACTATCACTTTAAACTAAATCACGCGCAAGTCACCGTCCCTGCTCCACTTTCCCATGGAGCATACGGTGGACATCGTCGGACTACGACGGTCGAACTATCGTGTTATGATCATTGCGAGGGTGTTGTCTTTGTATTAGTGTAGATGGTGTGCGCTGATATGGCTTAGCTTCCGGTGGTTTACCGCAGGTTGTTTTGGAGGCGCATGTGTCCTAATAGGCCCATGCAGTGTGTAAATGTGCGAAAGAAGTGAGGGCAGGGGTGGCGAGCGTGGCGACTGAATGTCGGAGCCCCAGGCACTGGTTCATCAGCCTCCGTGCGATCGATTAGCACCTGCCGACCAGGCCAATTCATGAGTTGAAGTTGGGGGTGCAGTGTGGACAGGAGAAAATCGGTAGAGGTTGGGGGGGATGTCATTCGTGGTAGTGGGGTTAATAGTGGCGGTAAGAATGGCAGGAGCGGAGGGTGTGAATGGTGTATCGGTGTTATCGGCAATGCGGTGAATTCCGCTGTTGTGGATGCTCATGTGACCGAATAGGCACATGCGATGAATGAAGGCCCGAAGACAGTTAGGGCAGTAGAGGCGGCGATCTCTGGTGTGTGTTGGTGCTCCAGGCACTGGTTGACCAGTCTCTGTACGATGGATTCCGATGCGTGAGGTGAATGTGCGGTCGCATTGAGGAAAGCTTGAGAGAGAGTCCCCATCGCTGATGGTGGTAGTGGTAGTAGTTAAGGTGGTGGTAGTAACGGTAGTGGGGTAATAGGCGATGAGTATTGGATGTGGTCTCTATGATGGTGGGAGTTCAGAATTTTAGAATTTATATTTGGTAAGCACCGGCAAGGCACTCTCTAAGAAAACATAAGTAACGAAATAAAGTTATGACAATGTGTGCAGATAAAATGCACAAATACATAACTTGTCCCGCTATTTCAAGAGTTAGCGATGTTTTAAAATTAATGGTGAACTAGAAAAAATAGGTAATGGAATTGATTCCAGGAGTGAGGGTAGTGGAGTCGGAAGGAGGGTTGGTTGAATTTGACGTAGAAGTTGGAATTGTCGGATTGTTGGTGCATTGCACCCGAAGATGTCCAAATAGGCCGATTTCGCGTGTGGAAGATGTGTTGGCAGCGAGGGCATGTTGGCAAGGCCTGGGCATAGACGATGTTGGTCCGGGGCACTGGTGACGTTTCTACCGCTGTGAGGGCAGTGAAGGCGGGCGCGTCGACTGTATGTCTGAGCCCAAGGCACTGGTTCATCAGCCTCCGTGAGATGGATTCGCACCTGACCGACCAGGCCGATACATGAGTTGAAGTTGCGGGCGCATTGTGGGCAGGAGAAATCGATAGAGGCTGGGGGGATGTCATTCGTGGTAGTGGGGGTGGCAAAGGCGCTAAGAATGGCAGGAGTTGAGGGGTGTGCATTGTGTATCGGTGTTGTCGGCATTGTGGTGAATTCCGCTGTCATGGATGCGCATGTGACCGAATAGGCCCATGCGATGAGTGAATGCGCGAGGACAGTGAGGGCAGTGGAGGCGACTATCTCTGCTGTGTGATGGTGCTCCAGGCACTGGCACACCGGTCTCTGTACGATGTATTCGCAAGTGACCGACCAGGCCGATGCGTGAGGTGAGTGTGCGGTCGCATTGAGTACAGCTTAGGAGAGATTCCCCATCGCCGATGGTGGTGGTGGTAGTGAAGGCGAAGGCGGTTGTGGTCGTGGGGATAAGAGGCGATGAGTAGATGGATGTGGTCTCTATGATGGTGGGAGTAATGGAATTGATGCCGGAAGTGAGGGTGTGGGAGTCAGAAGGAGGGTTGGCCGAATTTGACGTAGAAATTGGAATTGTCGGATTGTTGGTGCATTGCGTCCGAAGATGTTCGATCAGGCCGATTCGCGGGCGGAAGATGCGTTGACAGCGTGGGCATGTTGGCAGGGCCTGGGCATTGGCGGTGTTGGTTCGTGGCGCTGGTGACTTTCGTGCCGCTCTTTTGGCCTTTGTGGCGGCGATCTGGTTGGCCTCATAGATTGCTGAACCAGTCTTCACGGATCTTCTCCATGCCGGTCTATCCTGGGCGAGGTCCTCCCAGGTTGCGGGGTTGATTTGCAGTTGCTTCAGTGACGGATAATCATAGTGCACCTGTTCGCCGTCATCACATCTCTACTCCTCTTAATCGACGTTGCATGATTCTCAGATTGCACTCAGTAATTTGTACCCACATTGCCTTAGTGGAGCGACACGCATATAGGCCCAGAGTCAACCATGCGTTTCTGGCTTTGATCAATGCCAAGAATTCTCTAAAAATCTCCCTCAACTTATGGTGCCTTCTCGCTTTCTCCGAAACGTGATCAAACTCCGGTTATTTCTAACATATGGAGAACACGGGCGAAGTAGGGACACGGTTTTAGGTAGCATTAATGGACTGATTGCCGACCCACGCCTTCGCCCTTCGAAAGTTAAGTTCACTTTAAACAAATTCAAGTGAAAGCCGCCGCTGCTGGCCCCACATCGTGGGGCAGCGATGAATGCTATCATATCTGACGGTTTAATATAAATGTTGCTCTTGTTGTACTACTCTAATTATTATCTCAAAACGTGCGTCACTATTATCCAGCACGTGCTTGTATAACCATTTTAAAAATCAAGCGAAAAAAAGTCTATAAACCCTGGTAAGTTAGATAAACTCAGAAGCTCTTGAAAAAATTTTATATGTCAGTTTTGCATTATCTATCTGGCAGTGCTGTAATACCTTCGGTCAATGGATAGCCCTGGTCTAAGGCAGGAGTTTGTGTAGCTGTTTTAGAACGTTCGATAACAAGTGGCAAAAAACAATATTTTCATTACGTTAGGCGTTAGTACCTGCATTATATATATATATATATATATATATGTTATTAGGGCGCTCACCGATCGGTTACAGGACTCACTCGTCCCGTTGTGCCTTGGGGCTAACTCTCAAGCTCCGCCAGCAGCCGTAAGGCAGCTGTATAGGGTAGAATGATACGATCGACAAAGACATGGAGACTGAATGGCCATTTCGGCCATTAGCCGTCATCAGCCAGCCATACCCGAAGCCAGGTGTTGTGAGCCTCAGACTGCGAAGTCAACGCTTTACACTCTGCACGAGTGATGTCATGCCGGTTTCGATCGGGCATATTAACATCAGTATATTAGGGCGTCATCGATCGGTTTACGGGGATCACTGTTCAGTTGGGCTTTACTGCTAGCCAGTCGGTAGCAGCTAGTGTATAGGCAGACAACATGACCGACAAAAGACAAGGGGAGACTGGAAATGGCCATTTGTCGGTCATGTTATTCTGCCTATACAATTAGCTGCCTTACGGCTGCTGGCGGGGCTTGAGAGTTAGCCCCAAGGCACAACGGGACGAGTGAGTCCTGTAACCGATCGGTGAGCGCCCTAATAACATTGTTAATATGCCCGATCGAAACCGGCAAGACAACGAGCTCGTGGCGCAGAGGGTAGAGCGTTGGACTTCTGCCCAACAAGGTCGCGAGTTCGAGGCTCGGGCGCCGCAGCGCCTGGGCTTGGGTATGGCTGGCTGATGACGGCTAATAAGCCAGAAATGGCCATTCCAGTCTCCCTTGTCTTTGTCGGTCATGTTATTCTGCCCATATATATATATATATATCAGAAGAAGAGGCGATCACAGGAACAATAGGTTTAATATCCTGACGTTTCAAAATCAAACAAGATTCCATCGTCGGAGGTATGTTCAGTACGGCACCTAACACAATTTATAGGTTCTGAACATGCTGGCTCTACAGCTATTCGTGCAGGATGCACTGCAGGGGGGTTGGGGAAGTTAATTGCTGTCCCGTTTGTCATTGATTTTTCCTCCCCTGGCCTCGTCTGGGGGCTGTGTCGGGATGGCAAGTGTCACTGACCTCGTCTGCATTGCCCGCGTTTGTTGTCCCCGACCCGCATGTTTGTTTCTCGTCCATCGTTTGCATCTGTCCGTGCACGTCTCATAGGTGGTTGCTGAGTCTTTGCCGGTGTCTCCGTTCCTATCGGGTTGGAGACGCCCATCATCGGTGTTCATGCGCAAACTATGTTCACCTGCTTCCACGTTCATGCCTGGCCGGGGTCTTGCTGGTTTGCGTTTCCCGTGGTTATCCCATAGAATGTGTTGATGTGTGGCATAGGTTCACTCAGGCATGTGTTCTGGCTCGTTGTGCATTTGCTTACGACCGAGAACATTCTCACATCTTGCCTGCAATTCTGTTGATTAAGTCGCACTCGTAAGGCCTGGTAGGCCGCCGGGAGAATCGGACAACGGTTAATGGAAGAAGGTACGGTGTGCCAGGCTTCGTGCGTTTCTCTGGCTGTTTGGTCGATACCTCGGCCTACGATTTCAGCGTCTTGGAAAGAAAAGGTGCCTCCAGAGGCTGCACAGTGTTCCGCCACCAATGAGAGCCGATCCATCCTTCTTATGGCCCATGCGTGCGCACTCATGCGGGTCTGTAGTCACTTACCAGTCTCTCCGAAGTAGTTAGCCTCACAGGAACTGCACTGAACACGATAGACGACGTTCCCCGGTTTTGCCGCGTGGCAGGGGGGTCTCGGGTCTCCTGACCAGGCGTCTTATTGTCGCTTCAGGTTTGTGGGCGACGCCGATCCAAAGTGGTTGTAAGAGACGAGCAACAGCTTCAGATACGTTCTCGATATATGGTACTGCCCGCCACACTTTCGGTAATTATATCACTGGTCTTATAACTTGCCTCGGTTGTCTGCTGCGTTCTATGAAGCTACGAGGATAACCATTAGATGTGAACATTCGTTGAAGATAATGGAGTTCGGCTGCTTTATCGCCTTTCTCGTTACAATGAGTTTCCGCCCTTTTGTAAAGCGTCTGTGAGCAGCTAGGTTTGTGGCACATTGAGTGGTAAATTTGGCAACTGAGGACTTGACGTGTGTTGGTAACCTTTCTATATACCGTCGGTCTTACGGTGGACTAGGACGTCTAAGAAAGTCATTTGACTGTTGGCCTCAGCCTACATTGTGAAATGAATGTCCAAATAGACGGAGTTCAGGAGTGCGTGAAATTCGGCGACCATTTCGAAATTGAGAAGGACGAAAGTATCGTCTTCATACCGCACCCAAAATATTGGTCTGTGGTTCGTGAAAAGACGTGTCTCTAACTTTTCAAGGACTGCCTCAGCAATGAAACCAGACAGCAGTGAACCCATCGGAGTCCCTTTAGTCTGTTCGTAAACCGTTCCCTCAATTTGAAGTAGGTTTTGAGGCAGAAAGTAAGCAGCTGGAGGAGGTGCGCCCGTTTAGGCTTATTTATTACCTCGTCATAATGGTTCTCAAGCAAGTCACCGACAGTTTCAATTACAAGGATCTGAGGAATTGAGGTGAAAAGTGAGGTAACAACAAATGATACCATGAATTCGTCTGCCTTAAAATTTAAACCACGGAGTCTTTCCAAGAAATGGGCAGCTGAACGGACCGTTGTGTCGGAGTATATTGTAAGGCAGTTCAGACGTCGAAACAGCCATTTGGCCAGATTGAATGTGTTGTTCCACGCAGGGATATGATGGGTCGAAGTGGAGCCCCATGTTTGTGTACTTTGTGTTCAGCCGCCCATTTCTTCGAAAGACTCCGTGGTTTACACCTTAAGGCAGACGAATTCATGGTATCATTTGATGTTACCTCAAGTTTCACCTCAATTCCTCAGATCCTTGCAATTGAAACTGTCGGTGACTTGCTTGAGAATTGTTATGACGAGGTAATAAATAAGCCTAAACGGGCGCACCTTATCCAGCTGCTCACTTTCTGCCTCAAAACCTACTTCACCCTTGAGGGAACGGGCTACCAACAGACTAAAGGGACTCTGATGGGTTCACCGCTGTCTGGTTTCATTGCTGAGGCAGTCCTTAAAAAGTTAGAGACACGTGTGTTCACGAACCACAGACCAATATTTTGGATGCGGTATGTGGACGATACTTTCGTCCTTCTCAAGTTCGAAATGGTCGCCGAATTTCACGCACTCCTGAACTCCATCTATTTGGACATTCATTTCACAATGGAGGCTGAGGCCAACAGTCAAATGGCGTTCTTAGACGTCCTAGTCCACCGTAAGACCGACGGCAGCCTAAGGACAACGGTATATAGAAAGGCCATCAACACACGTCAAGTCCTCAGTTACCAAAGTAAACACCCATTGTGCCGCAAACGCAGCTGCGAACGAACGCTTTACCAAAGAGCAGAAACTCATTGTAGCGAGAAAGGCGACAAAGCAGCCGAGCTCCATTATTTTAAACGAATGTTCACCTCCAACGGTTATCCTCGTAGCTTCATAGAACGCAGTAGACAACTGAGGCAAGTTATAAGACCATTGATAGAACCACCGAAAGTGTGGCGGGCAATGCCACATATCAAGAACGTATCTAAAGCTGTTGCTCGTCTCTTCCAACCACTGGAGATCGGCGTCGCCCACAAACCTGAAGCGACAATAAGATGCCTGGTCATGAGACCCATGACCCCCCTGTCACGCGGCAAATCGGCAAACGTCGTCTATCATGTTCAATGTGGTTCCTGTGAGGCGAAATACTTCGGAGAGACTGGTAAGCGACTACAGACCCGAATGAATGAGCACGAAAGGGCAGTAAGAAGGATGGATCAACTCTCGTTGGTGACGGAACACTGTGCAGCCTCTGGAGGCACCTTTTCTTTCCAGGACGCCGAAATCCTAGGCCAACGTATCGACCAAACAGCCAGAGAAACGCACGAAGCCTGGCACACCGAACCTTCTTCCATTAACTGTTGTCCGATTCTCCCGGCGGCCTTCCAGGCCTTACGAGGGCCTTACAGACCTGCGTGTCCAGGACAACAAACGCGGGCAATGCAGACGAGGTCAATGACACTTGCTATCCCGATACAGCACCCAGGTGAGGCGAGGGAGAAAAACAATCAATGACCAGCGGGACAGGAATTTACTCCTCCACCCAACTGCAGTGCATCCTGCACGAAAAGCTGTAGAGCCAGCATATTCAGAACCCATAAATACTGTGAGGCGCGTTAATGAACCTACCTCTGACGATGGGTTCTTGTTTGATTTTGAAACGTCAGGATATTTAACCTATTGTTCCCGCGATTGCCTCTTCTTCTGATTAATGCCCGGAATCGCGCATTTTCGCTTCAATTAGCAATATTCAGTATAATTCAGTATATATAAGGGAGATAGGCAGAGCCTTTGAAAACCTTATTTACAGATCGACGCTAGCAAAACAAGCAAATGTTACATGGGGATAGTTGTTTT
>WEDG01006589.1:0-74388 GCA_017591395.1 Schistocephalus solidus
TACAGCAGGTAAACGCATTTCTCATCATAATAAAACCTACGTGCTTTGGAGCTATCCCGATTCCTGAAAGGGCGCCAACTGACGGAATAACTCGATCCTAGTGGTCGTTTTGTGGGATGACCAACTCAAGGACTTTGATTTGTACTTGGTATAGCTTCGAGTATGCTTGATGTAGCCAGTCTCTTTGATGTCACGGACTGTATCTCTTGTCCAGTTATGATGATCAGCAGTAGTTGAACTGGACTGTTCACCCCATTCTCGTCGCCACCGATGGAGGCCGAATACCGAAGTTTCAAGAACCACTTCCATGTGCCAAAGAACTGTGCTCACACAGGTTTTGAGTAGAGGCCATCTGTGACGCCTCCAAGTGGGTAGCGCTGCCGGATTGAGGGCAGCAAATGTGAGCTCGTGAGGTGGACAAAAAAAGGACGCGTCCAAACCACCTAGGTCGTCTTTTGGGACTGGTTTAAGATATACTTGCTAGTTTGTTGGATTGAGTGGTAATTGACTCATTCGAAACGAAGTCAGGGTACTTAAACTGAATGATCGTCTTCAAGCAGTGGTATTCAACTTCCTCCGGTTTTCGCTCTTCTTTCACGCGCAGAGCCCGGCATTCCCAAACACAGAGCAGGACATTCCGGACGGTTGCATGGTAAACGCGTTGGATCCGTAGGCGTTAAGGAGACCTGGAGAGCAGCATGGAATCGGAAAACAATGTAGTCCCTTCTCTGTTTCTTCTGTGGCAGCCATGTCCGGAGTTTTTTGAAACTGACTACTTCTTCAGGTTGACAGCCATTAATCGCGCTAGGTGCCTTCTCATGGTCAGGGATGCAGCTTGAAAACACTTTCATCTTCCTAGGGCTTGTCCTGTATGCCACTCACACGGATGAGAGATCTGAGCCACCCTTTCTGTGCAACCCAGGTACATAGTGCGGAGACCAGGACGTGCGTGACACATGCGGAATGACTGCTAAACCCTGTCAGCAGCGGCATCCGACTTGCCTCCGGTCATCCCGACCTCTGCCTTGCCACCAGGGAGTGG
This sequence comes from Schistocephalus solidus, assembly GCA_017591395.1. NCBI lineage: Eukaryota > Metazoa > Platyhelminthes > Cestoda > Diphyllobothriidea > Diphyllobothriidae > Schistocephalus > Schistocephalus solidus. Next base: position 1,043 of record WEDG01006589.1, read on the forward strand.
GGGGTTGCTATTTTTTTCAGTAGTTATTTCAGTAGGCAAAATCTAACGTAGGCAGTTGAATAATCAGTAAATATCTTTAAAGTCACGTTAAGCAGCGCAAACACGCAAGGATGTCCCAGCATACCTAACTGAGGGCGTACCCTCGACCGGTATTTATTAAGCGACTGCTCGTCCTCACCCGTCCCTCCCCTTTGCTGAAAATTTTGTTTAAAAAACCGCCTTTAGCCTCTGGTTTTTTGAGGGTGAGTACACTGTTTTGAGTGATTTATTGTAAATACCCCTTACCCACAACCAGCCGCACCACCTCCCCCCCGTTCGAACACTCCTGCACCGCCGGCTGTGTGTACCGTCAGTGGTCTGCGCAGCTAAGAGCGCATTTTCGGCTTAAAAGGCTACGACCGTGTGGAACTGACGGTTAACATGACTCATAAGTTGTTGAGTAAACACGAAGCTGCGACAGCGGCGAATACTTCAGCGTTAAGCACGCCCAAGGTAGCTTCCCCAGGAGGGTTTAGTGTGTGATTAATGGACTTCATAATCCTGCCCTACACGTGGGCAGTTGGTTAAAAGCCGACTACCCACTTCACCGCTTCTATATTGGATAGGATGGTGTCAAATTAAAAAGACTAAGGTTACCCCCTGCACAGGACATGAATATGAGGACTGCTCGCTGGGCAGGTATCTGTGCGCTAAATTCCAGGGCAAATAAGCGCAGGATAATTGTTTGCGTTAGCACTAAGTGTAGGGTTAGGTTTAAGCTTAGGGTAAGACTGCCTTGTAGGGCAACCTTAAACAGGACACCAGATGAAGGTTGGGGTAAGTTTGAGTTGGGTTAAGGATGAAGGCTACTATCGAGTGAACTCTAGGGGTTACGTTTCGGGCAGGGATAGGTTTAAGAGAGAGCGAGAGAGAGGAATACGCTTTATTTTGCACGTTTCATACCAAATGTTAAGCAGAAACAGTTGCCGATGTACGGCAAAAGATATGTTGGAAGCCTCGGTGCATAGGAGGGGAAAACTTCGAGACTTGGAGGGGATTGACATCGTCAAAAACTCGATTCGCGAATTTTTTAACCATTGTGAAGCGTCGATCTATTACTGTATCCACTAAAATATATAAGAAACGCCAGCAGGAGAAGAGAGCGTTCTAAGGATGAGTTTAAAAATCAGCAAATACTTTTATAAAGCAATGCTGGAGAACAATAGAGGAAGATGGGAAGAATAAATGCATCTATAAATCGCTAGACAAGGGATTGAAGTGTTTGGTAGTAGCGTAAACGGTTAATATACTAAATAAGTTTACGAATTTTAGAAAACAGGGTATCGACATGAAGGAAGAAGGAACGATTGCATACATTTTGTTTTATGTTAGGGTTTGTGTTAGCTTTGGCACACGGGTTTATTTACCCTTCTTGAAATGTACCACAAGCCAACCAATTTATGTGGTTTAGGTTTACGTTAGGCATAGGACACAGGTATCTCTACCCTTTCTGGATTTAGGCGCAAAGCCACCATTATTTCTTCGGCAGTGTGCGCACCTATGCCTTTGTCCTATTTGGAATGCCACCGAGGCCCTCAAATCTTCTGTCAGACATCCATTAGGATTCATGCCGCAATTAATTTAACTTAGCTGTCCCAATAGTAGGGCTCATCAATTCATTTTGCAATGTCCGTGCGGAAGGATTTCTTGACTGCTTATCCACCGTCGGTGTTTGAGGGTGGGCTCCAAACCGGAGCCTCAGTGCAATGCGCGGCAAGCTTGCGTGAACAAGGATTCTAAATCGCAAATGACCCGGCTCGTATATATGGCTACGTGTACAGTTTCTGGGTCAACTTGGCCTGCTGATGAGGTGGAATTTTCTAGTAACAAGAAATTGCATGGAACAGAAACAAACATTTACAGTCCTGGAAACCTGGGGTTGGGTGTTTCTGACTGACGATGACTAATAAGTCAGAAGTATGCAGCCCACGTTCGCTTGTCTTTATCGGTACTCATTTCTGCATAAAAAGTAGTTGCTTTGCGACTGCCTCAGAAGATTATTGACAGAGCGTCAAGGCGCAACGGGAAGAGTATGTCCCTTGGTCTTGGCCTGACTGACAACTATCAGGGAGATTGGAATGACTCTTTCTGGCTTATCAGTAATCCTCAGCCAACCATACCGAACCCCGGGCTTGCAAACCATAGGCCTCAAACGCGCCTCTTATTTCTTAGAATCTCAACGCTCTTACCGGAAGGCCACGAATCTGGTGTCCTGTCGGTTGCTATCGGGTTGGCGGACGCTAACCGATCGGTTACGGGACTTACCGGCCCCGTTCTGCCTTAAAGGTCTCTCGTGCCCCACCAGTAGCCGTATAGCGTTTAGTAATATAGACAGAATAACATTACAAACAAAGAGAAGGGATACTGGAATGGCCATTTTGGCTTATTAGCCAGCGTCAGCCAGCCATACACACCCACAGATGGTGCAACACTGGAGTTTCGAACCCCTTAATTCTTTTATTCGATGTTCAACGCTCTAAACATTCAGTCATGTGCTCGTTGTCTTGTCTGCTTAGATCAGAAATATTAACGTAGGCAGGCAGGAGCTCACCGATGGGTTCCGGGACTCATATAATCCCGTTCCGTCTTAGGACTCAATCTCGAGCCCCACAGGCATTCGCAGTGTGGCAAGTAACATTAGTTTTGTTGATGACAGCTACTCAGCCATAAATGCCCATTCTACTTTGCCTCGTCTTTATCAACAATTTTCATTTGTCTTTAGGGGGAATTTTCGGAGACTATACCCTCGTTATGAAGATAATCTATGATTTATCATATGATTCGTATTTTACTTAATTGATGAGAAGTGTCTGCTGGTGGACCACTTCTTTGAACAAATGCCTACGAACGCCGTTAACGGATGCGATAATTCAGATCTCCTTGTGACTGACGTTCATAGATGGAATTGCTAAACAAAAACCTAATTCTTGACACATTATCTAACAATCGGAAATACGGATTAGGGTGGAACGTATTGCTCAAGGGGGAATGTGGCATGCAGCATAATCTCAAGATATTTTGTACGAGCCAGAAAGCTGGCTTTTACAAAGGCCTCGTGATGGATATCTCCAAAAAAATGCACTTTAACTTGCCTACTTAAATCATATTAATATATCACTGGTTTTCGGTTACATCCTAGAATGTGTACGCAAAATCCGCGTTTCGTCATGCTGTCATAACAAACTAAACCGTCTTACATAGCAATATGTTTGTTCTGTGGGGAGCTTACGAATTGGTTGTGTGCTTGTGAGGCATTGAAGATTTCACGTTTCAGTAATAATCAAATTTCGTCGATTCAGAAGGAACGCAGTGGAATAATCAATTGTCAACCGAAATGCTAAAATGTGTTCCCGATTCAAAAAAACTTACTTAAGTAGGTTTGTTAGCATGATAATAATGCAGCCTAATCTCCAAGTATTTCAGTCATGGTAGTATGCGGGCTTTTGGAACTAACCTCTTCCTGACTACATGCAAAAAGTTTACTTAGGATAAAATGGCTACTTATGTAGTGTGCATTGTCTCATTGGTATTCGATGCCCTTATAAATTCAAAAATGTTTTATAAAAAAACATGTGCAGTTATATTCTTTCTTATCCTCAGTTGATACAAAATTGAGGCCTGCATCATATTTTAATCTTATAGGAAAGGGTTTGTCTTGGTTTCAAAAAGGTATTTAATTATGTGAATTTGAAGACAGTGACATTTTCATTCATAATATTTCGTAGCTGTCAAAGCATACAAGATAACCGACATAAATTGCAGAATTTTATGAGCACTCTGGGTGGTCTCGGATTAATTAAGACTGTGTGCATACAAAATGCAGTTTAGAAACCTTCAAAAAAAGTGTAACAGTCGTTAGAATTCTATATAAATCTACAACTTAGAAATTTTCTAAAATGGTAATATACTCCTTCCCCAGTTATAAACGGCAAAGAAGGCAAAATTACTACCAATCGGGTGCAAGAAATAATTTTCTGTTCATGTTTTCTGTTAATAAATTTGAAGTTATAAGGGTATTAAAACCAATGAGAAAGAGCCTACTACTTAATTAACTGTTTTTTTAGAAAACTTGCTTTTTAACGATGTCAGAAATATAACTATTTCAAAAGCTAACATCCTAATGTGACAGAAATACCTAGAATTTGCCCGCAAGAGCATAAATACTACGGCCATATTGAAGTAAGTTGTTCACATTTCCAAATTTCGGTCGATATTTCAGGAGCTAGGAAATCCACTGAACAGTCTAGTGTTAAAATGAAGTATACTGTAATGGGATTCTATTCAGGATCTGTTTTGAGTGCGGAAAGGCAATTTGCATTTCTGTTTGACTAGGAGTTTTGGATCGACCGACCAAAAAGGTCATGGCTATCGTGGATTCGAAACCATCCAAGGCATACATTATTCACAATTGGCTCAGAGAAGGTTTTCTTCAAATCTGCCAAAAATGCCTTTAAATCTGCCCTCAGTCCATCTTCTCGGTAGGAACCCGAGATTGCATAAACAGGAGACCTCACCTATCAGTTAGTTATCTTGTTCAGAATAAGCAAGACAGTTGCATGGACTAGAAGAGAGCGCTAGAGAGAGAGAGAGAATGGCCAAGCAGTAAGATACCACGCACGCGACAGTTCAACCGTCGATAACGACGAAGTCCAACGTATGCTCCACAGAAGGGCAGTGCAGGGACGGTGAATTGCGCGTGGATGACTTTTAAGTAAAAGTAGACTTGCGCTTTGTCTACTGCACACTCTCCTCCTCCTTGACCTGAGCCCGGTGTCATGACAGAGTCAGAAGACCAGAGGCAAGAGAGGGCGCAAGTGGCTGGCACGGAGAGGTCACTGTTGCCCTAGACAATCCTACGCGTGCCATCACACCAACATGTTTGGCAGTTGTCATGGGAGCGCTACAAGAATAGCACCTGCCGTGCCCTGATGTGGCCCCCATGTTGATCAAAGGCATCTACCACGTGGCCCGTTTAGGGGCAAACCACACACCCACCCGGCAGTTCGACCGTCGATTTCGACGAGGTCCACCGTATGCTCCACACCAGGTGGTGCAGGGACGGTGACTTACACGTGAATTAGTTTTAAGTGATAGTAGCCTTGCGCTGCAGCTACCGCACTCTCTCCTCCTCTCCCACCTGAGCCTGGTGTCAAGACAGAGTCAAGAAGACCGGAGGCGGGAGAGGACGCAGGTGGCTGGCACGACCGGAGCCGCCCCTGGGCTTGCCACCACACCTGGCTCGGATGCCACGGAGTGGGAGTACCATAAAGGGCACATTAAGAAGGAGCCATTGCAACCTGACTCTCAGTCCGCCAGTCAGCCACTCCACGCAAAACACACATTGGGCTGACCACGCGGTCCGAGTTATCCCGTCAGTTGGCAACCTTCCAAGCCACGGCTTTAAGCGCACCGTGATAGTTTCAAGCGCGTCAGATTGTTTATAGTGAGGAAAATCGCTGAGCTCTCGCCCTCACTATCTCCCCCAGCCTCAAAATCAGACTACTGTCCGAGCCGGTCAGTTGCCTGATGTGGGAATGAGCGAATTGGCTGACGGATCGGCGTACCCGTCTTCGCGCGCCACAGCACGACCTGGCCCCCATAACGCACACACCAGGATTCACTAACTCAGGGGATATGGAGCAGCCATCGCCATCTGACTCTCAGTCCACTGGTCAGCCACTCGACACACAGCACATACACTAAGCCGACGGCGTGGTCTGGTGTAAGCGTCAGATTGTCAGACTTTCCAGCCACGTTTTCTAGGAAACCGTGATATACTCAGGTGCATAGTGATTGTGAGGGTGTTGTCGACGTATTGGTGTAGGTAGTGTACGGTGATGTAGCTTAGCCTCCAGTGGTTTACCTCAGGTTTTTTGAATGCGCATGTGTCCAAATAGGCCCATGCCCTGTGTGAATGTGCGGGACATTTGAGGGCAGTGGAGGCGGGCACGTCGATTGTATGTCGGAGCCCCAGGCGCTGATTCGACAGCCTCCATGCGATGTATTCGCAGGTGACCAATCAAGCCGATACGTGCGTTGAATTTGCGGTTGAAGTCGTAGGCTGGAAAAATCAGAAGAGGCTGGGGGTTGGGTGTTGTCATTCATGGTATCGGGGGTGGTGGTGACGGTAAGAATGGCTGGAGCGGAGGGCGTGTATGGGGTATCGGTGTTGTCGGCATTAAGTGAATTCCAGTGGCCTCCTCTAACTAGTACCCAACTCTCACATGTGGCTCCTCGAAGTTGAGTTCTTCCCAGTGGCCACACCCCGGGCAACCGTCACGACCGACGGGCTAAACTAGGTGAGGGTCTCCGGTGTTGTGTGTGCCTCCACACTCGGTAGGTCTGACTCCCGAACTTCCCACCTCCACCCTCTCAAAAAGTCCTACGGTGGGGGCGACAGCAACCCCGTAGGCGGCCCAGACTAACTTGGGTCGTTCTCCCACTAAAACAAAACCGTGACCCATAGTGGAATTCGGCAGCCGTCTGGGATGTCCGAGTAGCCCTATTTAGGGACAGCACTACTTGCCTCCTCCCCATCCCCCTCGCCACACCCTCCAGGCTGCTAGGGTGAGTCCACTCACACTAGCAGCCTGGAATGTTTGTTCCATTTAGACAATCCTAGGAGCAACCGGCCGGAACGAAGGACGGCGCTAGTTGCTCGGGAAATGGCGCGCTACAAGGTGGACATTGCCACTCTCAGCGAGACCCGATTCTCTGAGCAGGGTCAGCTGGAGGAGGTGGGGGCCGGCTACACCTTCTTCTGGAGCGGCCGGCCAAAGGCAGAGCGACGCGACGCTGGTGTTTCTTTTGCCATCCGTAACGACATCGTGGGACGTCTGCCCTGTCTGCCGCAGGGTATCAATGATCGCCTGATGAGCCTCCGCCTGCCTCTTCGGGGAGACCAGTTCGCCACCATCATCAGCGCCTACGCTCCCCCAATGACGAGCTCTGATGCGGCGAAGGACAAATTCTACGAGGACCTGCACGCCTTGCTGGCGACTGTGCCGAAAGAGGACAAGTTAATTGTCCTTGGTAAATTCAATGCCCGCGTCGGGACGGACCACGCTGCCTGGCAGGGATTGCTGGGTCCCCACGGTTTCGGTAGCTGTAACGATAACGGCCTCCTTCTTCGGCCCACGTGTGCGGAACACCGTCTCCTGCTGACCAACACCTTCTTCCGCCTTCCGACGCGGGAGAAGGCCACGTGGATGCACCCTCGGTCGCGGCGCTGGCATCTGCTGGACTATGTTCTCGTCCGGAGGCGAGATCGACAGGACGTGCTGGTAACCAAGGCGATCCGCGATGCTGATGGTTGGACAGATCACCGCCTCGTCATCTCCCAGATGAGGCTCCGACTGCAACCCCGACGAAGGCCCCAAGGTAAGAGGCCATCATGTAAGTTAAATACTCTTTTATTAAATTTGCCTGCTCACTGTTTTGATTTCAGCAACCAAATAACCGAGAAACTGGAGGACCTGCATGCTCCAGATGATAACGCTACCGTGGAGACACGATGGTGTCAACTGCGAAATGTCATCCAATCCAACGCCCTCGATGTACTTCGACGCGCACACCGCCAACACCAGGACTGGTTTGACGACAATGACGCCGACATCAGCAACTTACTCGCGGAGAAGAATGGACTACACAAAGCCTACATGGACCTTCGGACTGACGCCACCAAAGCAGCCTTTTTTAGATGCCGGCGCCTTGTACAACAACGGCTGCGGGAGATGCAGGATGCCTGGATGATCCGAAAGGCTGAGGAAATCCAGGGGTATGCGGACCGCAATAAAATGAAAAACTTTTTCAAAGCCATCAAGGCCATCTACGTCCCGTGTATCAAGGGTCCGCACCGCTGCTCAGCTCTGACGGCACAACACTGCTGACAGAGAAATCGTAAATTCTGAAGCGCTGGGCCGAGCACTTCAGAATGTCCTTAATTGCTCATCAGCCATCTCCGATGCTGCCATTGACCGGCTCCCTCAAGTGGATACGAACAATGACCTGGATCTGCCGCCTTCCTACAGAAACCATCCGGGCCGTGCAGCAGATTTCCAGCGGTAAGGCACCGGGATCCGACGCAATCCCACCGAAAGTCTACAAGCACGGTGGGCCCCGACAGATGGCAGAACTCACAACACTCTTCCAGGAGATGTGGCGCCAAGGACAAGTTCCTCAGGATTTCAAAGACGCGACCATCGTCCATCTCAAACGGAAGGGAAACCGGCAATTCTGTGATAATCACAGAGGCATCTCGTTGCTCAACATCGCCGGGAAGATCTTCGCCCGTATCCTTCTCAATCGTCTTAACGGTCACCTAGAGCAGGGCCTGCTCCCGGAAAGCCAATTTTGGATTCCGCCGACACTGCGGAACAACCGATATGATCTTTGCCGCCCGCCAGCTACAAGAGAAGTGCCAGGAGATGCGAACTCACATTTACACTACCTTCGTGGATCTAACGAAAGCCTTTGACACGGTGAATCAAGATGGACTGTGAAAAGTCATGCAGAAAGTTGGTTGTCCTGAGCGGTTCAAGCACAGGGGGCGTCAGCTTCGTGAGGGGATGACGGAGCGCGTCACTGACAACGGGACGGTATCCGAAGCATTCGCAGTGACCAATGGAGTGAAGCAGGGCTGCGTATTGGCTCCCACCCTGTTAAGTCTCATGTTCACGGTTATGCTGATGGACGCCTACCGTGATGAGCAGCCTGGTATCCGCATCGCCTACAGAACTGACGGGAACTTTCAACAGTCGGCGTATGCAGGCTCCAACGCGCGTGTCAAAGACTACAGTCCCTGGCTTGCTCTTCCCGGACGACTGCGCCCTTAACACCGTGACTGAGGAGGACATGCAAAGGAGCATGGACCTCTTCGCTGCAGGCTGCGCCGATTTTAGATTACCAATCAGTACAGCCAAAACGGTTGTCATGCACCAGCCGCCACCCAGCGCGGAACACAATGCTCCCCAAATCAATTTCAACGGTGCTCAACTCAAAAACGTGGAAACCTTCGCTTATCTAGGAAGCACGCTGTCACGCAAAACGAGAATCGATGACGTGGTTGGTCAACGGATCTTCAAAGCTAGTCAGGCCTTTGGCCGGCTGCCGGCCTCCATGTGGAATCGCCACAGTATTCACCTGAACACCAAACTGAAGATGTACAAGGCCGTCGTCTTGACGACACTCCTTTACGGAGCAGAAACCTGGACCGTCTACTCAAACCAAGCCAGGAAGCTGAATCACTTTCATCTCAGCTGCCTCTGCAGAATACTGAAGCTGAGATGGCAAGACAGGATCCCGGACACGGAAGTCCTAGAGCGGACCGGAGTCGTCAGAATCCACGCCATGCTGAGGCATATGAAACTGCGATGGAGCGGCCACCTGGTAAGAATGGACAACGAGCGACTACCCAAACGTTTTTTTCTACGGAGATGTCGCTACGTGTTCTCGCCATCAGGGAGGTCAAAAAGCGACGCTACAAGGACACGTCGAAGAAATCGCTGAAGCAACTGCAAATCAACTCGGAGACCTGGGAGGACCTCGCCCAGGATAGACCGGCATGGAATAGATCCATGAAGACCGGTTCAGCAATCTATGAGGCCAACCGTATCGCCGGCGCCAAGGCCAAAAGAGCGGCAAGAAAGTCACCAGCGCCCCGGACCAACATCGTCGATGCCCAGGTCCTGCCAACATGCCCGCGCTGTCAACGCATCTTCCACGCGAGAATCGGCCTAGTTGGACATCTTCGGACGCAATGCACCAACAATCCGATAATTCCAATTTCTACGTCAAATTCTGCCAACCCTTCCTTCTGACTCTCCCACCCTCACTCATGGCATCAATTCAATTACTCCCAACATCATAGAGACCAAATCCCAATACTCATCGCCTGTTACCCCCACAACCGCAACCACCACCACCTTTGCTTTCACTACCACCACCACCACCATCAGCGATGGGGACTCTCTTCTAAACTGTCCTCAATGCAACCGCACATTCACCTCACGCATAGGCCTGGTCAGTCACATGCGAATCCATCGCACGGAGGCTAATGAACCAGTGCCTGAGGCTCCGACACACAGTCGCCGCGCCCGCCTCCACTGCCCTTACTGCTCCCCTCACATTTACACACACCGCATGGGCCTATTAGGACACATGCGCTTCCTACGACAGCCCTGCTGTAAACCACCGAGGCTTAACCACATCAGCGCACACCATCTACACTAATACATAGAGAACAACCGCACAATCATCATAATGCACCTGATAAAATCACGATTTCCCTAGAAACCCCTTTGCTTTGGAATGCTGCCAATCTGACGCTTACACTCAGACCACGCCGTCGGCCCAGTTAATGTGCTGTGTGTCGAGTGACTGACCAGTGGACTGGGAGTCAGACGGCGATGGCTCCTCCATATCCCCCTGAGGTAGTAAATCATGGTGTGTGTTATAGGGGCCAGGTCGTGCTGTGGCGCGCGAAGACGGGTACGCCGACCCGTCAGTTAATGCGCCTACTCCCACATCAGACAACTGGACTGGCTCTGACGGTGGTCTGATTGTGGGGGTGGGGAGAGAGTGAGGTCTAAGTTTTCTGCGCATTTTCCTAACTATAAACAATCTGATGCGCTTAAAACTATCCCGGTGCGCTTAAAGCCGTGGCTTGGAAAGTTGCCAACTGACGGTATAACTTGGACCACGTGGTCAGCCCAATGTGTGTTTTGTGTGGAGTGGCTGCCTGGCAGACTGAGAGTTAGGGTGCAATGGCTCTTTTTCATGTGACCTTTATGGCATTCCCCTCCATGGGTTCCTAGTCAGGTGTGGTGTTACACTCAGGGCGGCTCCGGCCGCGCCAGATACCTTCGCCCTCCCACTCCGGTCTCTTGGCTCTGTCTTGACACCGGGCTCAGGTGGGGAAGCAAAGAGATTGCGGTAGCTGCAGCGCAAGGCAACTATCACTTAAAACTAATTCACGTGTAATTCACCGTCCCTGCACCACCTTGTGTGGAGCATACGGTGGACCTCGTCGAAATCGACGGTCGAACTATCGTGTCATGCAATGCATTAGTGCAGTTAAGTGTACTTTTAAAAATCTTTTGCCATTTTCAAACAAGCAGCTCAGTAGATGGATTTTATACGCAAAAATTGCCTGAAAGGAACATTGCGTGTTGTGAGTGTTAGGGTAGGTACTATGTTACGCCTTGGATAGTCCGGAAATTCCGATAGAGTTGGTGGGGAGAATTGATCCGCGTCACCGTCCAGTTTCAAAAACTGATCCCGACCACCCGTTGTCACGCCCTTAAGGGAATTTACTTTTGTCTAGGGTCTGGTGTAACAGGCTAGCAGAACGGAACGCTCAAACGCGAGCTCTGTTCATTTTGGTGAAAAATGAACAGATGAAGACTGAAGAGAGACGCAATCGCTGGAACAACAACTTTATTGGCCGGAAGTTTCGGATCTCGTGGAGACAACATCAGTTAGGTATGCTTTCGCATACACAGATAATTGCGGTGTGGGAGCATACGGTTGACCTCGTCGAAATCGACGGTTGAACTATCTCGTGAATTTCACTGTCCTGATGCGAATGTGACCAACAGGCCCATGCGATAAGTGAAGTCACAGAGGACAGTGAGGGCAGTGGAGGCGGCGATCTCTGCTGTGTGTTGAGCTCCAGGCACTGGTTCACCAGTCTCTGTACGATGGATTCGCAAGTGACCAACCAGGCCGATGCGTGAGGTGAACGTGCGGCTGCAATGAAGACAGTTTAGGAGAGAGTCCCCATCGCTGATGGTGGTAGTGGTGGTCGGGTGGTGCTGGTGATGGTGGAATTAACACGCGCTGAGCATTGTGATGTGGTCTCGACGATGGTGGGACTAATGGAATTGATGCCAGGGATGAGGGTGGAGGAGTCCGAAGCGAGGGCTGGCAGAAGCTGACGGTAGAATTGTTGACGCATTGCGTCCGGAAGACGTCCGACCAGGGCCGATCTCGCGCGCGGAAATGCGTGGCGACACAGCGGGCATGCTGGAAGCGCCCTGGCACTGGCGATGTTGGTCCCAGGGTGCTTTGTGACTTCGTGCCGAACTTTTGGTCTTGGCAACGGCATGATCCTTTGGGCTTCCGCAGATTTCTTTCACCCCGTTTCTTTCACCTGTTCCCTCAAGTCGGATTTTATTTCGCGCTGGTCCTCCCAGGACTCCGGGTTGGATCTTGCAATTGTTCAGGGAGTCTTTCAGAGTCTTTTCAGCGTCGTACTGGACTTTAGTCGACGATGAACCCATGGCGGAAATCTCCAGAAGAGTCAGTTTGCGTGTTTCGTCATCCATCCGCACAAGGTGACCGCTCCAGCAGCTGCTGCAGTTGCTCTAACTGAGGTGCAAATGCCGAGAATGCTCTGTTCTGCCTCTAGCAATCTTCCGTGTCCGGTATCTCTGTTTTGCCGACTCCAGCTTTAGTATTCCTGCGGGAGACAGTTGAGGAAGTGGTTAGCTGCTCGCGTTCCGTGGTAGATCATCCACGTTCTGCGTCTCTATACAGCAGCATCGTGGCAATATGACAACTTTTAAGCATCTTTGGAGTTTGCGCTGTGGTGGAGAACATGTCGATTCCATACCACATTTTGCATGCGTCCAAAGGCTTTGTCTGCGTAGCGATCCGATTGGTAGATCCTTTCACCGTCAGCTTTGGTGCTGTGTGTGAGCGATTGCTGCTCAGGTAAAGTGAAGGTATCCACAGATGAGTTGAGCGCTACTGGACATTTATGAGCTAAAGTAGCGTAGAGAGTAAGGCGATGGTTGATGCATCACAACCGTTTTTCTGTGCGTTGATGCGAAGTCCGAAGTGCTGTCACAGGCGGCAGCGAAGAGGTCCATGCTCCTTTGCATTCTCTTCTGTCGTTGTGTATTGAGTGCGCAGTCGTCAGTCGAAATGAATAGAAGTTCATGGATGGGTGGCTGTGGGAGACACGCGAAAGCGGAAGTGCGTCCATCGTTGGATGAGGAGTCAACCGTCCATCCAGTAGGCGACGCAGATCCCGGGCCATTCGTCACGATGGGCATCCATTAACATGGCAGAGAACATGAGGCTGAATAGGTAGGTGCAAGCGACGCAATCCCGCTTTCACTCTGCTGGCCACTGCGAACAAAGCTTTAAGATACCGTCACATCATTGTCAGCAACATGCGCCATCATCCCGTCGTGAAGCTAATCGTACCATAAGTGCGTGAACCATTCAGGACAGCCATTTCTGCATGATTTTCCACAGCCCGTCGCGATTCACCGTGTCAAAGGCTTTCGCCAGGTCCACAAAGGTAGAGGTGGAGACAATATCTTTGGACTTCTCTTGCAGTTGGCGAGCAGCGAAGATCATGTCGATTGTTCCCTGCGTTCGTCGGAAGCCGCATTGGCTTTCAGAGCAGTCCTGTTTCCAGGTGGAGCATCTTCCACGAACATACCGCCACGGCTGTCCCGCGTCGGCCTCCCGCTATTAACCGCGTCTTTGAAACCCTAGGGACCCGCCCCCAACATCACCTGAAAATACAACCTATCAATCCCATCGTCAAACCGCCTGTAAAACATCGTTATGATCAGACCCTATTCGCGCGCATCCAGCTGGCTCTCGATGGTTTCTGGAGAGTGGTGGAGACCCAGGCTGGCTGATTCCACTTCCGGGTGCGACCGATGGCGGTGTCGAGATGGTGGAGGGCCGACGAGAACGCCAAGATTTCACCCATCGCGTCAGGACTGCGTCTTCCTCAGTGAGCAGCGTCCTGCCGCCGGCACTGAGAAAGAGGGCGGCGCCTTGACGGAGGTTCGTAGACAAGCTCTAGTAGGCGAAGAAGTTCTTCCATCTGTTCGGTTTACGAACCCCTTGAATCCCCCGGCTTGCGCGTATCCAGAATCCTGCATCTCCGCAGCCGTTGCCGTACGCGCTAGACTTCGGTAGAAGGCTGTCTTGTTTGCAGCGGTAGGACGATCGATGTAGGATTTGTGTAACTGGGTCTCTCGACAGGAGCCATAGCCAAGTGTCGCTGTCATCATCGAACCAGTCTTGGTGCAGACGATGCGCGGCTGAGACCCAGGACAGCGTGGATTAAATGGTGTCTCCAGCCGACACAAGCAGCAACTCAACGAAGATGTCTATGCCCGTGACCGACCCGGACGGGGCAGTCGGTCAGCCAGTTCGTTGCTGATGAAGATGGTGGAGATTCCAACAAAGAGGCGGCCTTAACTTACCTTTTGGTTGCTGACCTTGGTTCCTTGCGGTGCCACACGGAGCCTCATCTTGAGATGACGAGGCGGTGATCCGGGTCCATCCATCGGCATCGTGGATCGCATTTGTCACAAGCACGTCCTGTTAATCTCCGCCTCCAGATGAGAACATAGTCCAAGAGGTGCCAGTGTCTCTCGATCGAGGATATACCCAGGTCGCTTTTGCTGCTTTGGGAGGCGGAAGAAGGTGTTGGTCAGAATAGCGGCAAGTTCAGGGCAGGTTCAAAGGAGAAGAATTCCGCTTCATTGAAGCCAGTGAGACCATTGGGACCCAGCACTCCTCTCTCCACGAGGCAATGGTCTGTGCCGACAAGCGGGCGTTAAAGTCAGCAAGGACACCATCTGCCTTCGGCACAGTTGCCAGCGGGGCATGCAGGTCCTCGTAGAATTTGTCCTTCGCCGCATCAGAGCTCGTCATTGGGGAGCGTAGGTGCTGGAAATGTTAAAGTAAGCTTGTCTCCCGAAGAGGCAGGCGGAAGCTCATCAGGCGGTCATTGATACCTCTGCGGCAACAGGGCAGACGTCCCACTAAGTTTTTCCGGATGGCAACGCGACACCAGCGTCAGTCACTCTGCTTTCGGCCGGCTGCTCAAGGGTGTAGCCAGCACCCACTCGTCCTGCGGACCCTGCTCAGAGAATCGGTCTCCTGAGAGTGGCAATGTCCACCTAATAGCGTGCTAGTTCCTGAGTGACTAGCGCCGTCCTCCGTTTCGGCCGTTACTCCTTGGATTGTCTAAAAGGGGATGGAATTTAGAGTAAGTGAGCAAGTTCAGATCGTCGATTTTGACGAGTTCTCCACCGTATTCTCCACACCATGGTGCAGGGCAAAGGCGACTTAAGGAGAGTGAATTAGTTTAAAGTGATAGTAGCCTTATTTTGTAGCACTTCCTCCTCACCCATTTGAATGTGCGGACAGACGCGAAGATTAAGCGGAGGTATGCAGGTAGCATAGACGGAGTTTCTACAAAGGTCAGCGGAATCACTAACCTGCATCTCCAGTCACGCAAGCCCGACTCCCCACCTCAACAAAAACACATCATCCCTCCCAATCAACCTCCCACTGTCGATGGTTGCCGACCCCCACCAACATCACGACCCAAAACACGTCAAACCACCAACATCCTCAAGACTCAACGTTCCCATCACCAACACACATTCACTATCAACCGTCACCTCACCAACCTGGTCCGGTCCCAAGAAACAGCCCAACAAAAACCGAGATGGAGGGCACCAACCTTCGAACGTAAGATTTAGAGTCATATACCGACAAAGCCAACGACCCATCCAGACACACCGTCCCCGATCCGGTCCCACAAACCACAAACAACACGACAAGAACCAAATGACCGACCAAAGTCATCCTCAGCCTCAACCACAGCCACCCAGCCCAGCAGCACAGCACAACCGCACCTACTAGAAACGAAGAAACTATTCCCAATAAGGACAGGTGCCAAAGACACAGACGCAGCAGGCATGGTCTCGCACAGCCTAGTGAACGCGTTCCATGAGGCCGAGTGACCACATTCTCAGAGCAGCCCGATGTGATCTGGAGTCACCTACCGCGCTTCTTGGTCCCTCCATTTATGCTTTGAGCTTTATGACAAACAGCCTCTTTCTAGTCACTCTCGCAGAGAATTAATCTGGAAGCTGTGTTACAATAATAAGGATTTTTAACATGTCATACGGTCACAAAATAGCTTAGCCGGTGATCCAAAACCGTAGAAAGTAGTGCCACCAGAGTGTAGTCTCGGTCGCATTTTCTTTTCAGATATATTGGCGAAACTTGCTGTCCCTGCAATATGAAAAATGCCTAATTCCTGCACATAACTCTCGGACACAAGGAAACAGCTTCGGTCCACTGGATAGTGTAAGTAAGAGACGGCCGTGGATCGCGCTTTGAAAAGCAGTTCCATGCATTGCCCATCCTCAAAGACCCCAAATTATGGCGTACGTGTACGAACGACTGATCGCTCAGGGGACAGAATCCGTCCGCAATACAGGTGTCGCTGAGAGAACTTCAATAAAAAGAGTTTGGCTTATAGTTAGGTTACGTTTAGGGTTACTGCTAGAGGTCAGATATGGTAAGGCTGAAGTTGGCTATGTTTGTAGGTATGAAATCGAGTGATACTCTTTAGGATTAGGACATGGGAATAGTTTTAAAAGGACAAGGCATTCGGATTTCTACATTCTGCTTTAGGGTGCCATGTGAGTAATCCGTTCCAGCGTGTGCCCTTAATAACTAAACTTCAAACCCCTAGCTGTATAAGAAATATCCTATTGCAGCTTCTGCATTCCTGCAAAAATTCAGTAACTTGGTTCAGGCCGAAAGATGTGATGAATATGTTTGCCGTGTCCATCAGCCAAAGCACGCTATCCACATAATATATTCATATAAATTGTCACCAGGAGTAGTAATTACACACATACCGGCGACATTAGGCTCATTCGTCAAAATTTGCGTACTTCCCTAGCTATCCACTAAACAGGGTGACAAATTGCTGCTCGTAAATTCATGTTGATATGAACTCATAGGCATTGTGCTGCCGAACAGAAAATAGGTCTCCTGGACACCAGCATTTACAGAAGAGAGTTGCTCTCTACGGTTTATTGGAGTCGACAGGATTACTCTCAGTTTGCTCCCAGAGAATCTCTTGTACATTTTGAGGTTTTGATCGGCCAGCCTGTTCCGCCATCCCCTCTCACCGGCTGGTCTATATCTGCTACTGCATGTCAACCACAGGAGGACCTCCCGCCCCAGCGCTCAGCCTGTTCACTTCAAGTAAACTCTCATCACAAACACTTCGACCCAAACCCTACCCGCATGTAAAAACCAGCAATGACCACAGAACGTTCAAATGCCAAACATGCCAGAACGCAGCGACTGCATTGTCCCTATCACAGCTTGACGCAAACTGATCTCGCAATGGGGAAGAATTGCAATAAATTTACTCGCCAAACCGGCTCGCAAACCAATAGTTTGAACCATCAGTTTTAGGTGTCTCAACCACTGTGAATCCAAATTCTCTCAACTTCTCAAAACGCTAGTACGGCTTAAAAGTAAAATTCAACGTCATCAGATTTCCGTTGGCGCTCTGTACAAACTCCAAAACTTCTTCTAATTTCTTCCACCAAAAATTATAGCCATCAGGATGATTGAAAACAAATAAACTTAACAATAACTTGGATTCTTTAATGATCCGTGGTTGGTACCTAATCAATGTAAAAAGTACTGTTCAAGGTATGCCATATATTTTAGCTGTAGTTCATATTTGAGAGACTTTGCCCTAAACTCTTTCGGAATTAACACAACGTTCAAGGTCAGAAAAAGGTGCCCTCGGCATGAAGAACGCCCGAGTTGCACGGAGCTGCACGTCACCTGTCCAGTTTAATCTAGAGTACTTTGATGCAGTATCCATAAACAACGTTTGGTGTAAAAAACTTTAGCTTTAACAAGATTTGCTAAAGAAATATGGGAATCCCTCTTTGTTCACTTGGCACGCGAAGTTTTTCTTTGTTTTCTAACTTGCTCACTTCGAGTGTCCGTTGAAGGACCTTACGCAGTTGCGCTAAGTTTACTGATCATTAGAGCACTGAAAGTGGCGGAAAGGCTAGCAGGTGCTATATCATGAAACGCTGATCGTAGAATTATAATGCTTCCTTTTTGATTCTAAAATATTGCACAAAGTAGAATTTGTAGTAGTACGTTCAGCGAGGCTATAATCTTCCAATACTGCAGTCAAGGTCAGAATGTCCCCCATATTTGACACGAGATTCCTCTCAACTGTTTGCAACAGCTACCCATGTAGTAATATGCATTTTTATTCAGTTTCAATGATGATCTTTTAAGTTCAAACATATTTTATGAGAAAAACAACTGAAAATCGTTATTTCAGAGTCCATTTGATGAAAAATTACGTCTTCCTCAAATTTGATATCTGAAGAAACAGTGATTGCAGTTTAAAAAATGTTTGTGCATGAGTTTTTCGAGAAGACCGTGAAATGTGCATGCTTAAAGTAACGTATCTGTGCCTTAAGTGCTGCATGTAAATCATCCAACTTTGGGCCACATCCACCGAAAAATTTGATGAAGTCTCATAAGACGTTTTCTAAATAACATATAGAAATGTATGATTTTTCTGATGCAAACATTTTTCAGATTTTACTTTGCAAACCCTAAATTCAAGTGTCGCGGCATGTCGGATTCCAAGTTATTCGGTAATTGAAAAAGGCTTTTAACCTAAAGATAACCTTTCTTTGTGTATTACATTTAACAATGGCAAAATTGACTGTGGAATAAGTACAAAATAGAATATTTTGTAAATATTTCTTAAAAATAAAAAAGTATCTGATTTTATAAGGGCATTGAAAATCAATGGTTGAAATCTATGCTACTTAAGTAGTCATTTTTACACAGTATAGCCATTTGAGGTGGCAGGGAAGAAACATGCTCGAAAATTGTCCTCCCAGCATTAAAGAAATATTTGGCTGTTTGGTCTTCAAACATTCCTAAGCAATTTTTCTTATCAACAACCCATTTCAAAATTTCTGTTTAGCGTTTCATCGTAGATTTTCGTACTGTCCATCATCCACACATGTTCCAACTTTAGTGCAGATTTCTGAATAACCAACCATTTGGTTCATATGTGAGCATATTGACTCAGTAGCCAACGAACCTGAATGGCGTCCAGCTTTTTCACTAACGTACATTCTGTTCTAACAAGCTGACAGCAATAATTAAATTTAAAACCGTCTATCCAATTAGGAAGCTGAAATCATCTGCCCACTTAAGTCCGTGAATGATTATTTACCACTCCGTAACTTTACCTGATGTTTGGATTTATGTTAATTTCAACCAAGCTGTTTGTCTTCTTTACAACACTGGCCTTATGTCACTGTGCTACATTATGCTACATTATGCAGATATAACCATTAGGTTACTTCTGTGAACGCCTGCTGTTTCACAGCACATAATAATCATCAACAAGTCTTAAGCTCACGAAATCAACCAGGTGTTAAATGCGTGAATCGATGCAGTTCATTCGTCCACCCACTTCAAAAATACCTTGGTTCAGCTTTGTTTGGGCACCCTAACTGAGAGTTCTTTGATTTTTTTTCAACCATTGTTTCCCACCTTTTGTTAATTCTGTTGATGATAACAGTTGAATTTTTCCCCCGAAAGTAAGTGTTAATCTGCAGCAGATTATTTTAAAACGGTTCAGCTTCAGTAATTGGATCGAAGCGTTGCCATATCTCATCGATTGCGTTTATTATCACGAAGATGTAAATCAGTGGCTAAATTTCAATTTGCAGGTCAATTTAATTATACCCCAGTGTTAGTATTCGGTGGAGACGGACTGATCGATAATCTTCAGTGAATTAATAAAGGAAGCTTTCCAGTACTTAAATGGGATTTCAATTTATCAGATGGGTGTGCCCCATGGAGAGCGAATGCCTTCCACCAAAGATTGAGTGGTTTAGTCATCAGCAGTTCTTGAATTCTTTAAGTGTCACGTATTTTTGCCAGCCTGCATCTCTGGTTCTCCTTTTTTGGGTTCAAAATTCAGTTAAATATGGTCTGCATGAAATATCGGTTAGAAAGAAATTTGATTTTACTTTTCACTCCGTTTGAAAAACTCATGATTTACAGATAAACTCAGATCTGGATAATAGTTTCATTAATAACCAATGAGAGAATTCTGACCTAAAACGTAGTGTTATAAGGTTAACAAAACTAAATGTTCATGACCTCCAAACTGCATTAAATCAATTAGGAATTCACTTCAGATCTGTTTATGCAGGGGAAAATGGGGCCAAACAGGTCAAAATCGGACGTTGTTTGCTAACCAGGAATTTTCCTACGCTATTGAAAGCTCCGGATCAAAACATTTTAATCCTAGACCTTGTACGTAAAACTGAAATTAATTTAAGTTGGAAAAAGTTTAAATATATATCTTTTAAGCGAACGAAAAATTTTGTTTTACGTTCCGGAACATCAGGTTAATGCAGGAATAAGAAATAACTTTGTCCCCAGGGAATCAAGGACAGATTCAATTTAAGAAATTTAGTTTTGCAAATTATTGAAGTTTTCTACCAAAATAGTAATAAACTTGTGTGACTGTACTTTGTTTTACCACACCGATAATGAGGAGCTTAAACACGTGCATATATATATATATATATATATATATATATATATATATGATGTACTGATGATCGTTAATGATCGTGAAACAGCTGTCTGCGTCTTGCCTGTTGCACTCTTAGCAACATATTTGTGCTATATATATATATGAGAAGAAAAGGCGATCTCAGGGACTATAGGTGTATTGTCCTGACGTTTCAAAAGCATACAAGCTTCCATCGTCGGAGGTGAGTATCGTAGCGCGTCTCACAGTATTTATAGGGGGTGATAGTCATTTTTGTAACACAGCGTTGATTGGACGGCATTACCTTAGCAGTGTACACGATAGGAGGACGGGGTGGGGGAGTCCTTAATTGGCTTCGGCATTCTTTGCCGGCATACACACAGGAAATTGCTGTCAGTTGACATGTCTCTCGTTGAGGGGGGCGCCCATTGTCTGGGTCCGCATTGAACTCAATTGGCGCACTGGGTCGATATTAATTTTTGTGTCCTGAGGGCATGTCTCCTCGTCTGTTGGGGTAGCAATTGATGTGGCGGTAATTATGACTGCGCCTTCGTCGGCCCCGAATTGTGGCGTGGTTAGGTGCATATCCGTCCTAGGTTCTCCCGCGGTGGAATTCACGTTTGGCCTAATTCCGTGTTTGCTCTTACGTTAGATGAGCTGCGCCCGGAGGGCCTGGTAGGCTGCCAGAAGGGCGACACAACGGTTGATCGACGTAGGCTCCGTGTGCCAGGCTTCGATTGTTTCCCTGGTTACGCGGTCATTTCCTCGACCCAGGATTTCGGCGTTTTTGAAGGCGAACGTGTGCCCAGAGTTTGCACAGTGTTCCGCCACCAGGGACAATGGGTCCATTCTCCTCACTGCCCGCACGTGTTCGGTAACACGGGTCTGCAACCACTTCCCTGTCTCTCCGACGTAGTTAACTTCACAGGAGTCACATTGGATGCGGTAGATGATGTTTGACGTCTCACCTCGTTAAAGGGGGCTTTCGGTCTCATAACTAGATTCCAAACGGTTGAATCCGGTCGATGGGCGATTCCGATACCCAGCGGTCTGAGGAGGCGGGAAACTACCTCAGAGACGCCGTCAATGTATGGCAGTGCACGCCAGACTTTTGGCTGTTCTGTTACCAGATTTTGTCGTCCGACTCGCTGCAATGTGTTTCTGCCCTTCTATAGAGAGTTCGCACACAGCTGCGTTTGTGGCACAACGGGTGCTTACTGTGGTAACTTAGGATTTGGCGTGTGTTGGTCGCCTTCCTATAAACCGTAGTTTTTATGTGCCCGTTGGATATTCGATGGACAAGAACATCCAGGAATGGCAGTTGGTTGTTAATTTCGGCCTCCATTGTGAATTGGATGTCCGGGAAGATGGAATTCAGGACATAATGGAATTCTTCGATCATTTCTCGTTTGAGGATGACGAAGGTATCGTCGACGTATCGAGTCCAAAACGTTGGCCTGTAGTTTGCGAAAACCAGAGTCTCAAGCTTTTGGAGAACTGCCTCAGCGATGAAGCCCGAGAGCGGCGATCCCATTGGCGTCCCTCTGATCTGCTCGTACATGGTCCCCTCGAAGGTGAAGTACGTCTTCTTAAATAGTTGGACAAGATGTCCCCGCTTCACCGACTCGCCTGCATCATCGTACTGCTTCTCAAGCAATTCGCTTACCGTTTTGACTGCTAAGTCCTGCGGGATTGAAGTGAAGAGAGAGGTGACATCAAATGACACCATGACCTCGTCTGCGGTGGGTCGCATCCCCCTGAGCCGTTCCAGGAACTGAGTAGCCGAAGTGACCGTTGTAGCTGCGCCCGAGGTGAGAGACTTCAGGTGTCGGAACAACCATTTAGCCAGATTGAATGTTGGTGCACCACGCAATGACACAATTGGACGGAGGGGGATATCGGCCTTGTGTACTTTTGGTAATCCGTAGAACCTTGCTGTGGCCGCATCTGATGGTTTTATAGCCAGTCTTACCGACTTACTTATTACTTTGTTTGTCTGCATATCGGCAAGAGTTTTGTCTAGCTGCATCATCAGCTTCTTCATCGGTTCACCATCGCATCGAAGATATGTCTGTCGGTCTTCCAGCAGGTTGTTGGCCTTTTGAATATAGTCGGTCTTATCCAAGACGACTGTAGAACGTCCTTTGTCCGCTGGTAGTATCGCAATATTCGTGTCAGCTCTCAGTCTCTTGACAGCATCCTGCTCCATTCTGGTAATAATTGCGCGTGGTTTATGCGCCATTACCAAGGCGGTTACCTGTTGCCGAACAAGGTGTTTTGTTTCATCGGATTCCCCGGTTTGTTTGAGGGTGATTCGACTGTGGCAGCGAGGTTGAAAACCGGATCCGGCGTCTGTGGTGAAGCAAGCCTCATGACTCAAGAACCTTCAGCTGGCGTCAACTGTTTCGAAGGTGGCTGGACTGGACCGGATTGTCCGGACTGGGACGGCGGTCTAGCATCGGGTTGGGTTGAGCATGTTCGAAGCTTATCCATCAGATCCGCATCTCGTTTTGCCCGTAATTCTCTCTGGCTCGTCTATCGCGTAGTCGCGTATTCGCGTGGTTCATCTTCGCGCAATGGGTTCGTAGCGCGCTTTGCCACCGCTTGGTTCCGAGCCGTATGTTTCCACGATCGAGATGCCAAGCGGTCACCGGAGGGCGCCCGTATCATTCCTGCGTGTTGCATCACCCACCGTTTGGCGCGGACTTGTGATGTGGCGGGTGCGCCTGTAAGATTCTCTGCGGAAGCGCGTGGTTGTGATGCATCGCTGTAGGAGCTGGTTGCGCGTACATGGAGAAGTGACACACGAGGTTTCCCAACGGCGTGCTGACTCAAGCGCTTCGCGCGAGTATATTGCGGTGGTAGAGGCGAAGATGGGTGATCCCGCGGACATATGCAGTAGGGAAGAAGAGGCGATCTCAGACTATGAGGTGTGTTGATCCTGACGTTTTCAAAGCATGTGGCTGCATCGTCGGAGGTGTTGGTATCGTGCTCGCAGTATCTACGGTGATAGTCATGTAACACGGCGTCGATTGGACGGGTTTGCCTTGGCGGTGTACGCGAGGGACGTCGTGGAGTGGCCGGCGTTCTTTGCCGGCATACACGCAGTACTGCTGGAGTTGACGTGTCGTCGGTCTCCGATGAGCGGTCATTGTCTGCATTGTCAAGGTCCGCATTGACCTCCAATTGGCGCCCTGGGTCGATATTAATTTTGTGTCCTGAGGGCATGTCTCCTCGTCTGTTGGGTAGCAATTGATGCGGCGGTAATTATGACTGCGCCTTCGTCGGCCCCCGAATTGTGGCGTGGTTAGGTGCATATCCGTCCTAGGTTCTCCCGCGGTGGAATTCACGTTTGGCCTAATTCCGTGTTTGCTCTTACGTTAGATGAGCTGCGCACGGAGGGCCTGGTAGGCTGCCGGAAGGGCGATACAACGGTTGATCGACGTAGAATCCATGTGCAAGGCTTCGATTGTTTCCCTGGTTACGTGGTCATTTCCTTGACCCAGGATTACGGCGTTTTTGAAGGCGAACGTGTGCCCAGAGTTCGCACATGTTCCGCCAACCGGGAAAATGGGTCCATTCTCCTCACTGCCCGCACGTGTTCGGTAACACGGGTCTGCAACCACTTCCCTGTCTCTCCGACGTAGGTAACTTCACAGGAGTCACATTGGATGCGGTAGATGATGTTTTGACGTCTCACCCTCGTTGGAAGGGGGCTTTCGGTCTCATAACTAGATTCCGAATGGTTGAATCCGGTCGATGGGCGATTCCGATCCCCAGATGGTCTGAGGAGGCGGGAAACTGCCTCAGAGACGCCGTCAATGTATGGCAGTGCACGCCAGACTTTGGCTGTTCTGGCTATCACCCCTATAAATACTGTGAGACGCGGTACGATTCTCACTTCCGACGATGGAAGCTTGCATGCTTTTGAAACGTCAGGACAATACACCTATAGTCCCTGAGGATCGCCTTTTTCTTCTCACTATATATCCGGGGACGCATCTTCGCTTCTATCAGCATATATATATATATATATGGCATAGACGTTATACCGCTTTTTTCTGACATAGATGCTAGCTTAAAGCCCAGACACGTGTTTTGCCGATGGTTCTGCTGCTGTGTGACACAGCAACGAGGGGTTCCGCTCCTCAGTGGGTCCCCAGCGTTCTCTATGCAGTTTCTGGAATATGGACTCCAGAGAATAATCGGGGAAATAATTTCTGAAATTATTAAGTGCAGGACATGGAGTCAGATGATTCGGACATGAATTTTTTAGGGTCAGACCCGAAATATCAATGAACATTTTGGTCGAAGGCAATCAACCACTGTGGAATAACCACGTATTGACCATTCTACAAACAAGTAGTACTACCAGTAGTATGAATCTTATATGGCACAGATGTTTATACCGTACTTCCGACACTGAGTTACTGGCTTAAAGCCCAGACACGTGTTTCGCCGATGTTCTGCTGCTGCTGTGACACAGCAACGAGGGTTCGGCTCTGTGGGTCCCCAGCGTTCTCTATGCAGTTTCTGGAATATGGACTCCAGAGAATAATCGGGAAGATTATTTCTGAAATTATTTCTAGGTATATCTATGTATATATATGCATATATATATATATATATATATATATATATATATATGCTTGGCACAGATATTATACCGTACTTCCGACATAGTTACTAGCTAAAAGCCCAGACACGTGTTTCGCCGATGTTTCTGCTGCTGCGTGACACAGCAACGAGGGGTTCGGCTCCTCGAGTGGGTCCCCCAGCGTTCTCTATGTGGTTTTCTGGTATATGGACTCCAGAGAATAATCAAAGGAAATAATTTCTGAAATTATTAGAGGTGCAGGACATGGAATCAGGGGATTCGGACATGACTTTGAAGGGTCAGACCCGAAATTTCATTGAACATTTGGGTCGAAGACAATCAACCACTGTGGAATAACCACGTAATGCCCATTCTACAAACAAGTAGTACTACAAGTAGTATGGATCTTATATGGCACAGATGTTATACCGTACTTCCGACATAGTTACTAGCTAAAAGCCCAGACACGTGTTTCGCCGATGTTTCTGCTGCTGCGTGACCACAGCAACGAGGGGTCCAGCTCCTCAGTGGGTCCCCAGCGTTCTCTATGCGGTTTCTGGTCATGTCCGAATCCTCTGACTCCATGTCCTGCACTTAATAATTTCAGAAATTATTTCCTTGATATATATATATATATATATATATAGTATATGTGTATATATATGAATCATTAAGCAAGACAAAGGGAGACCGGATGGCCATTTCTGGCTTATTAGCCGTCATCAGCCAGTCATACCCAATCCCTAGTGTATGGTACACCTGGGATTCGAACCCGCGACCTTTGGTATTTGAGTCGAACAGCTCTACCATTGAGCCACGGGCTCGTTGTTTTTGTCGGTTGTGATCGGGAATATGATGATAGTGTGGGGCTCACGGATCTGCTTAAGGAACATGCATGTTCCATTGTGCCCTGGAGCTCAGACTAGAGCCCTCGCAGAGCGGTCGCATAGCGACGTGTAGCTTATGATGGAATGGAACCGACAAAGACAACGGAGACCGGAATGGCCATTTCTGGCTTATTAGCCGTCATCAACCAGTCATACCCAATCCCAAGTGTGGCACGCAAGGGATTCGACTGGCAGAAGATTGACATTTCTTCGCAAAAATTTAGCATTTAATAGGAAACTTGGTTGTGTATTTGTTATCTTAGAACAGGACTAAAATTAAGACAAAATCAGCAAAAGACGCACTGATAAAAAGATAAAGGTGAGTCCTTTTTATTTTCAGTAGACATTGTATCCCTTATTTTTCAGCGAAGTCGCAAAACCAGTCCCTTACCAACATGTCAGCATGTCAGCTTATGAAGTATTTTTATTCCTGTGACGTCTCTGCCGGCGCAATCTATCGAAAAATCTGTTTGCCTTTAGACAAACCCGTCTTAAACAATGTATAAATAGAAGACGAAACCGCCAATTCTCGTGAAACCATGTTGGAATACATACTCAAAATTAAGGCTCTTTGGTAATGGCCATAATTTCCATTGCTCTTAATCTGGAAGAAACACTCTGTGAAATATACACTTGAGGAATATTTTGAAAAGTAATTCTACCTATGGGGTTGTATTTACTCGTATTTTTGCATGGGCAAGCATTCTGTACACTTAAAACTTCAGTTTAATATGCGAATCCGATGCTTCATGTTTCCGGAATTTGCCACTTTTCTGAAAAAAAATTGGTATTTCCAAACAACGTAATATTAATTTTTAAACCACAATATGCCTTCGTTTTAAGAATGGTCGCTTATTTACTGCTAAAATCTTTGGGGATGCTACGTGGCTGATCTCGCACAACGGACATTTTCTCATGAAATCCATGAGATTTCATGAGATAGGGCACGTACTGTACGTTTGAACCTTTGGCCTCGGAGTTAGGTGAGAAAACATAAGCGAAAAAATGGCCGTTCCGGTTCCCCGTGCCTTTGACAGTAGCCAATTAAGTGCATCTGCAACTACTCTCTATTCTAACGTATGCATGAGCTGTTGATTTATTCCAAAGGTACCAGTAGCTGGGTTAGTTCAAAAATAAATACATCTAATTAAAATAAAAATTACCAATGGTCTTTTAGTCACTGGTAGGGCGTTAAACTACTTAACGCGCAATTGCCAAAACACCTATGTTCGTAAACTGAGGTCTTGAAAAACCTGGAGTTAAGTATACATGGCAGACGACAGCTAACAAAACATGAAGGACCCTTTTAGTCCCCCTTGTCTTTATCAGGTGCCACTTACGTACCCAAAAGATGAGGAGTGCGTCCATTAAGCTGGTCGGTGTGCCTCCTATCAACACGTTTTAAGTCAGCAAAGACAAAAGAGGTTGCAATGGCCACTGCTGGTTTATTAGCCATTATTAGCCAGACATAAAAAACCCGTGAGTATTCGGTCAATAGGTGGACGTTTTAACCGGTCCGCAGATGATTTTGAAAGGAAATAATTGACGCGTGAATGTGCGGTTGCTGAGCAACTCCACAATGCCAGATCTCGGAAGTATCACCATATTCAGACATATGCGTCATGCCACGATTTAAGGGCTTTTATCTCTCACTGCCAAAGTGTGTTGGATTCCACCCTTTTTGGTAAACTGTGAATTCCTCTAAATTCAGCAGCAACTTGGTTTTAATGGGCTTTTATTGACTTATCCTCACCTAGCACCAACTGAGACATAGAACCGACCACATGGCGAGACGATGATCAACCTGATTTGATTGAAAATCTATCAGTTTTTTCACATTACATCAGTTGGCACCATCGATTTCAGAATATCCAGACAAGTCTCGCGTATTTGTGCAGAGACAAACGTCCAACTTCAAGGATTCTACGGTATTGAAACCTTCAGGATCAAACATCTTTTCTAGCTGACTCTACTGTCCACTGTAGAACACTTTCTTGGCAGTCTCGTTCGTCTCGTTCCTCACTTCCTGCCTCATCCATCTTTAAAATCTAATTAGTCGGCAAATGGGGCCAGCTCAGATGACGGGTTGTGCATAACAGTAATTTAACTGTTCGTGCTGATGACTGGACTCTTTTCAGGGTGATCTGCATCACAGAGGTGCATCTGGTGCTAGGCGGACAGTGAAGCGTATCGGCAGGAAACGAGCCGGGTGATAATGGCAGCAATGAAATCATCAGAATGTTCATCAGTGGTCGGTACCTGAGTCAGCCGAGTGTGCGCCCGCATCCCTCTTCACCTCAAAGACAGAACGACTGAGGCTGGATTCGAAACTGTAACTCGCTGGCACGAGTTTCATACAGATGACCTACTGGACTCTTCATAGCTCCTTAAACCCGAATCGCTATCTCTCAGTCTGCTTTCGACGCAGAACGTATCACTCCAATCCGGGCAGCTCACTCCAGTCAGGGCAAAATGCAGCTTTTTGGCATTTTTTACCTAAAATCCCAAATGCTAAATAGGTAATGCAACTGATGAAGCAAGATAGTCTACATCGTTACAATTTTGCATAGTGACCTGAAGTGTCTGAAATATCTTTTTATCACGGAACATGCAATATCCGACCTACATACGACATGTGTTTTCAAGAACAAAGGATAACTTATGTGGTAGCAGGAGTCGCCTTTTTTTCTCGCCATTCGCATGTCCATCTTCATATATGTACGTCGGCTGCCTAATTCGACCATTTGATACAGAATTTTACGCTCTTCGTTTATTTGAACTAGAAAAACGAGGTCATCAGCGCAAAACGCTAGCAGCATTTTGAAGGAGGCCCAATTTGACCCATATTTTGAGGCTCATTCACGGACAAATCTTTATGAGGTCCCTAGTTGGAGTCTTCATCGATCCATTTGCGATCTTTCGGTGTTATGCGTGTTGCGTTCACAAACTTATTCAGGGTGAATGGAGGATATTCTTTGCTGAAAATGTTGGAAGTTTTTCTTTCAAAATAAAGCGTACCTCACACTCATATATCAGCCACGAAAAAATGCCAGTCTCTTATATGCACCCGCAATAACTGGTTTTGGTAAAAAAAAACCACATATTTGGTGTGGATATTTAAACTTTGTTTTAAAGCTCTTATAATTTCAGAAAACGTGCCTAAAATTTTTCCGTAACATACACGTTTTGGGGAACATTGCATTTTGTTCAACATTTTACATGAAGAATCTATATTTTTTCGTTGAGAAAAAAAAGTAATTATGCTGTTATCAAGACCAATACAGATCGTTTCCCCCAACTTTTTTATTAAAGCTGCTTATTAATGAAACATCAACTGCTAAAATGTATAAGTTATATAAGATATCTTCTTTATAGAACATACAAGTTTACAATTTTTCTCACATGAAGAGTATGCATCATATAGCACTAACCCTCTGAGCAACGTTCCCCTGCTAATCAAGCTCAAAAGTATTTCGATGTTTGCAAATAATTTTGTAAAACCGTACGCTTCACCCACCAACAATGTTAACGAAGATGTAATTTTCTGTCGCAAGAAAATATTTTTCTGCATATGTTCTCTACAATATATATATATATATATATATATATATATATATATATATATATATATATATATATATAATGTATATATATTAAAGATGAGTTTGTGGATCATCGAGGAAAACTATAAAAAGTTTATACTACGTGAGAAACCATTTTTTCTATTTTACTTTTGCAGGTGGCTGAACCAAGACCGTCCTTGTGTGGCTGAACTATTTTTGCGATTTCTAAAATGATATTCTGTCTTCTAATTCCAATTAAGTAATCCGCTGTAATCAAAAGCACTTTGTGAACTCTCCGTCAGCATTTCACGATATATGGCAGGTTGTGTGTGTGTGTTTTTTTATTTACAAACGTTAGGGTTTCTATTACTTAGTTGGTAATTAACCTTGACTTATAGTAACCGACTTCTTACAGCATTAATAGTCCTGGGTCCTATGAGCACATAAGTACTGGTTTTTTAGCACAGGCCATTAAAACTAACGGAATAGTTTACCAAAAGCTATATTCACCTACTCTTAATTCCCTATTTTAGCCAAAATACATCAGATGCAAATTATTTCCGTTTAAAAAATTGAAGTATTCAAAGCTTTGCAAATTTGCAATAATAACGCCCACGGACAATCTCTCTTTTTTAACAAGTGCTTGCGCAAACACTCCTTAAGTAACCGCAGGAAACTAACTATTAAGTGGTCCTTTTAAAATTGAGTGCACATTAAGGTGCGCTCGGTACGGTATAGTTTCCGTTAAAATTAAATTTCGTAGAAGGAAATGGCCGGGCAGTAACACCTTCAGATTGCCACTCTGCAGTACATTTATGCTCCAACAGGGACCTAAACGTATGCAAAGCCGCGGAAGTGGAGGCAATAAAAATAAAATGCATCTTTTTGACTATGACAAGGAATTGTAGAAACAGAAAACATATTTCAGGTCATTTATTGACTTCCGTTTAGACAGATAATTAATGGCGTACATATTCATTAGCAAAATTTTCTGCTAAAGTATCTTTAAAGCGATAAGCTAAGAAAGAGGGTGTTTCTCTAAATTAGGAGTGCATGCAGTGATATGGCAGACTGAAATGACATGGGAATAGGAACCAACCCGCCCGCTTCAAATAGGTGGCCTTACGGTAAATTTCAGGAAAAGTAGATATGCCCGTGTCTTAGCGCTAACACAAACCCCAACGTAAAACTAAACTTTCACCTTTCTCTTAACCCTAGCCCGACCCTTAGCCTAAACCTAACACAATACTAACCTTAACCCTTAGCCTAATCATAACCCTTGCCCTAACTCTGCCTTAATCTCAAACTTAAACCTAACCCTAACCTGAACCCTGGCACTCACCTTAATCCTAAGCGTGATTTTCTTCGATGTCAGCGCAAAGCCACGTGTCCTGTTTACGCGACCATATAAGGCGTTCTTACCTATGGATCCCTGGGAGGTAAGGGATGTAGGAATTCTGTCATGGTTGGACATGACAGATGTCCAGATGCGAGAGCTCCCACCAGAACACTAAAACCGACGGGATGGAAGGTGTCCCTTCAAGCAATCAAGTCCATTTAACTTAATTATAGTTAATAATCCCGATCGCCCCCCGCAGAACAACTGATCAGAGGTCAATCTTAAAGCGTAAGATGAAAAAACCCTCAATGGCCTAAAGAATTCTGTTTTGAATCCAGGTTTTTTAAATGGGAAACTGAATACAACAGATTAAGGACGGCCACTAAATTTTTAAAAAACTGTTACTTGCGTTATTTTCCTGTATCAGTAAGACGGTGACTATGCGGCTGCCAAGTAGGCCACTTGATTGAGCCACAAAAATATAATCAATGAATTTATTTCCTATTATAGCGGCAGTGTTTGTTACCAATCGCTGTGACATATGTGATCTTAGCACACGACAGTTCGACCGTCGTAGTCCGATGATGCCCACCGTATGCTCCACGGAAGGGTGGTGCAGGGACAGTGACTTGCACGTGGATTAGTTTTAGCCTTGCGCTGCAGCTACCGCACTCTCTCCTCCTCCCTCACCTGAGCCCGGTGTCATGACAGAGTCAAAAAGACCGGACTTGGGAGAGGGCGCATGTGGCTGGCACGAACGGGGCCCCTAGGCCCCAGACACACCTAGGCGTGCCATCACACCCCTTCCCCATGTTCGGCACTTGTTATGTGATCGCAACCCGAATTACGCCTGCCATGCCCTGATGTGGCCCGTTAAGGGGCACACAACTCTGACCGTGTCAGTTTGGGAAGACGCAAGTCAAATGGATGTTATTTTCGTTCTATCCTCCACGAAATCCATCTTGAGGCAGCTGAATAACCATTTCATCTTCACGCACATCAGGTATTACAGCGATTAGTTTAGCGAACCCAAAAAGGTTTTAGGAATAGGTAATGGTAGGATGCTTTGTTTAAATTGTCTTCAAACCTGTGCATTTATATTGCTATTGCAAAAACGTTCATGGTGTAACGCAGTTGGGAGAGAAGAGAAAAGAAAATAACAGTCAATGTTGTCCGATCAGTGTAAGCAGGATTTCTATACTTTTTCGTAAATTTTAGTTATTTGTAAAGCCGCATAACTGTATAGGGTGAAAAAGAAATTATCGAAAGTCAACGTAGGCTTGAAAATATTTCTGAGCTCCTCTGTATTTAAAACATCGGAAAAGTGAGTCTTGGAACCGATTGGAACCATCATTGTTTATATTTCTGATCAAAACTGCCTGGACAACGAGCCCGTGGTTCGGAAGTTCGAGCGTTTCACTTCTACTAAACAGATCACGGGTTCAAGTCCCAGGTATTAAAATTCCCAGGGTTGGATATGGCTGACAGCTGAAGGCTTGTAAGCCAACAGTGGCCATTTCAGCCTTCCTCGTCTTTGTTAGAAATGTCTTTCCGTCTTATGTAGAATTTTACAGTTTTCACAAAAATTCTTAAGGTTTGAGAGTGAAGAATATTTGAAAAGTCTAATCGGCAGACTGTGTGCCATTTGTGTGTACATTTATAGTTGAGAAATGCGTATTTAGCTTTAGGTGGTCATTACGTATTAAGTTTTTTTAGCAGTTTTGATGCTTTCATACGGTCATAGAAACCAGTTCCTTAAAACTGTTTATTTTAGAAAATGATGGCGATATTAAAATTGTAGCGCATTATCATTATTTTCTTATTTTTAAAAAATACTCAGTCTTGAATATCTCATGCTACTTTTAAGGATCGATCTTTAATAAAAAAATTGGTTATTTCCGTGGCAGCGCAGTCTTACAGCGCTGTCTAAAGCCGACAAACAAAATCTGAGGGCGCAAATAGCTGGGCGCGCGATTCAACTATTCCTTTTGTGTCGATATTTTGAACAACATCCTGTGATAGCCAAAAAACGAGCCTTTTTTTGTGTTCCGACCGTTCTGTTCTGGGAAAAGTTGCGTTTGAAGCCTACAGCACTGTTGGGAGATTGCGTGCATGCCTGTTCAGAAATTTGTACTTTAGCATTCGGATTTTCCTGACAATAAAAGTACAACTTTCTCAGAATTAGAAGCAGCATTCAATAGAGTGCTACATTTCGACACTTAATTTGCCGGTATCCTAATAGCTAGACAAAATTATGTGGCATACCGCATTTGGAACGTTACATAGCTGTATTCGGTTTATCCACCAGAAATATGCTTACTAGGTTGGATAACATGAACAACACTTACCATTTGTCAGAATTACGTGAGTACCAATTTACCCAACGCACGTAGCTTGCAGCCTATCACACATCGATCAAAATGACGCGATAACAAAAGAAGAAGAAAACTGACCAGTCGACGGCCAACGAGTTCATCCAGTTTGCGGATTTAAAGCTTGGCTAATATTAAGACGACCCAGCTCAGCAGTATAATAAATATTTTACGGTAGGCCATCCTCCTTCCTACATTAAGAACTTGGCTATCTCGCCTTTGCCAGTCATTATATATATATATATATATATATATATATATATATATATTGATAAAGTGGAACCGAAAAAGACAAGGGAGACCGGAATGGCCATTTCTGGCTTATTAGCCGTCATCAGCCAGTCATACCCAATTCAAGTATATATATATATTGAATAAGTGAGTTAGTTCGCGAAAAACAACCAACTGGTGTGAGTGCGATGGGGGGTGGATACATAATTGCGACAGGTTTTGGTAAGGGGGCGGTAAGGGGAGCACAAATACATTTGCTTGTTTTGGAGTTGGAGGTGGGTAGCGAGTAACTACGGATGGCTAGATTATCGGTAGTTGATTCGGGTTGGATGTAGAGGTCACTGCATCAATTGGAAGTGCTAAAACGTTTACTTGCGGTTCGCCATGTGTGAGATTTTAAATGCCACAAGGACTAGCAACCGTTGCAAGGGGCTGGACGCTCGTTAGTTAGTCGTGCACGTAACTCTTCGTAATGAGCGTCTTTATTGACGTGACGGTTAAGGCTTGTCGTGCTTCAGTGCTAAGCTTCGAGGAATTATCGAGTTTTTTTTTGTGTTGGCCATGGCGATCACTTCGGTACCGTCCCAAATGAAGCGGTGGTCGCTCTCAAGGGAGTGTGCAAACACGAGTGATAAGGGGTCGAGTCGGCGAAAGACTAGCTTATGTTCGTTAATGCAAGTCCCAAGACGTCGGCATGTATGACCAATGTAAACAGAAGGGCGGTAGGCGCATGGTATGCGGTAAATGACATTGATTAATTGTTCTTTAGGAAGGGGCTCCTGTACTCGACATAGGGTTGCGCGCATAGAGGATGCAGGCTTGTGGACGACAGAGATGCAAATGTTACTTAATTGTCAAGAGATTGTTTTGGAAACATTTTTGGCTTGAATTGTTGTAAGCTGCCATTTTCCTGTCGCTGTTAGTCTAGTTCGGCAAGTTAACCCGATATTCGGGAGTCCATTGGGGTGCCCTTAACTTGTGGCTAGTTTTTGTCCTCGAAATAATAATAGTTCTTAGAGCTTGCTTTACTATGCAAGTAACCACCCTGCGGCCCACAAAAGAAGCTTTGTTTAGCATCCTTTTCCATCAGGCCTTCCGCTATTGCAGCAGCGATGTCATACTTAAGAAAGAACTATCGTATTTATTCAAGTTTTTCCGGTCCAATGGATACCCAGCAAGCAGTGTAAAAAATGGTCTTTCGATGCCAGAGAAAAATGCAGAAACTTCTTTCTAATGGAGATAACGTGCTATGGAAATGCAAGATGTTTCCAAAATAATCTCTTGACAATTAAGTCACATTGCATCTCTGTCGCCCAAAAGCCTGCATCCTCTATGCGCGCGACCCTATGCCAAGTACAGGATCCCCTACCCATTCACCGCATATCATGCGCCTACCGCCCTTCTGTTTACACTGGCCATACATGCCGACGTCTTGGGACTTGCATTAACGAACATAAGCTAGTCGTTCGCCGACTCGACCCCTTATCACTCGGGTTTGCACACTCCCTTGAGTGCAACCACCGCTTCAATTGGGACGGTACCGAAGTGATCGCCACGGCCAACACCAAACAAACTCGATAATTCCTCGAAGCTTAGCACTCAAGCACGACAGGCCTTAACCGTCACGTCAATCTAGACACTCATTACGAAGAGTTACGTGCACGACTCACCAACGAGCGTCCAGCCCCTTGCAACGGTTGCTAGTCCTTGCGGCATTTAAACTCTCACTTTTTGCTGCCCCGGCCTCACACATGGCGAACCGCAAGTAAACGTTTAAACACTTCCAATTGACGCAGTGACCTCTACATCCAATCCGAATCAACTACTGATAATCTAGTCGGCCGTAGTTACTCGCCGCCCACCTCCAACTCCAAAACAAGCAAACGTTTTTTTGCCCCTCACCTCCCCCTTACCAAAACCTGTCGCAATTACATGTCCATCCGACAGTTTGACCGTCGTAGTCTGAGAAGATCCACCGTATGCTCCACAGAAGGAATGTGTAGGTACAGTGAATTGCGCGTGGATTAGTTTTAGCGCATTTTATCATTGCGCTGCAGCTACCGCACTCTCTCATCCTCTGCCACCTAACCCCGGTATCATGACAGAATCAAGAAGACCGGAGATGGGAGAGGGCATATGTGCCTGAGGCGACTGGGGCCCCTAGGCCCTAGCCACCCCTAGCCGTGCCACCACACCCCCTCCATGTTCGGAATTTGTTATGGGAGCGCAACCTGAATAACGCCTGCCGTGTCCTGATGTGGCCCTGGAGTTTGTCCAGCGCATCTTCCGCGTGGCCCGTCTAGGGGCACCCACCCTAAGTGTTCACCCCTCATCCCCCTCACACCAGTTATTAGTTGGTCAGTATCTGTCCTGTCGCGCTAACTGATCTAGTTCACCCACCTCACGTTCTCCTCTGTTAATTTCGTCTGACGACGGGTTGATGTTGCCGCCTAGAAAATTTAACTAATACAACTCAATTTCCCGAAGTGCATTTTCTTTTTCATGCAATCTTATCGTGCCAATCATCACCCGAAAAAGACAACAAATAAATGGCCCGTTTTGGAGACCAAGATATATGCGCAATGTCGTTTCTGAACCTCTCGCGTTTCTATCCTCGAAGAACTGGGTTTACTCTTCCCGTGGGGATTGATTAGTTCCGCTTTAATGCTTGCTTCAGGTTATATCTGTGCTCAATGCACGTACGTTGGTTTGTCTGTTTGCCGCTGGTCGGTTCAGCCTTCACCGTCATACGCCCTTCTCCCCCTCTCTAAATCTGGCCTGTTTGCTCAAGCTCAAAAAGCGCATAATTTTTTGTCAAACAGTCGTCTACTTGGTCAGTTTATATCCCTTGTTCTGACTTGTTTGTTTAGATCTGTGTACACTGGAGTTTTCTCAAAACGATGCCAAATACCCCTTCATAGGGCTGGAAAAATTCAAGTTACAGTAGTAAACAGCTCCTAACTAGCACATCTAATGGACACTTGACCAATGTGTTGACACGGATGAAGACTTCTCAATACTTTCCCGAATGCTTTTTTGTTTCTTGCTGCTGGGAGGTTAACTGCTGTGAGTAATGTAACTGAATCCCAGCAAGTCCAGTAAGCTCCTATGCCACCACTTGGGAAAATAATGGTTTGATTTAGTTCACTCTTGTGTATAGACGTCATTGGAATGGCCCTGTGCAGTGAGACCGGAAATCAGCTTGTACTACATAGTCATTTGGACGCTAAGGCATGTCTGGTGGATCCTGCAATTGAGCAGGATGCTAATAGAAACTCTTTTATGTCGACATGTAGGTTCCGGTAATGTAATTGCCAGGTCTCTCCCACCCTCTTGTACCCCTCTCAGTGATTTCCGCCCTGCCGAAACCTAGCGGACCCATAACCTTCCTGAAAAGAGATTTGTTTTATGATCTTCCTGGCTAGACAGTAAACCATTTTGAACAACCGTTGACACAGGTGAATGACTTTTGATGGCTTACAGGACGGAAATGGACTAATCCACACTGCTTTGAAGTTCGCGTACATAAACCCGACACTCGGTCACACAGTGTTAAAAAATCAATAATTAATCGTTTTTTTTGACAACGATGGTGTAAGCTGAAATGAATTTTTGGTTTATTTGCAATCCAAAACTGGTCATTGAAAACGTGAAAATTGGCTAGGTTGTTCGGAATCAGGCCCATTCGCCGATATTTGGCACACGCTCTGGAGTATATGATTCAACTATCCGGTAAAAAAGCGATTTCGGTTCAAAAGTCAAGTTTTTTAACTCGATTTTGCTTCTACCTGGTAGATAAGAGCAAGTAGGCTCAAAACGGTAATCCCCATCTCTATTACTCCTGTCTCAAAACCGCTTTTTTTGAGAAGCCTTTGGAAACCAAGAGTGATTATGTAAGCAGCACTGATAACTGCAAACCCCAAAATTGATTTGAAAAAAACAGGTTTCTCTAATCAGAAGGGACTACACAATTGACGCATATTGAAATCGCAACTTTGTCTGCAATCGAAGGCAAAAAAATATTCATTTCTACGGGCTCAATTTCTCCTTTATAGCCCTCTGCAAGAAAACTGATAGTCGCGTATTGAAGAAATATGAACTGTCTTGCGGACCTAACACATCAGGCGATTAATTCGCAAGCCTAGATCATTAATGTTTCTCAGCAGGCGACGTCGAAATTTTAATTGGCGTAGCTAAACGATGCCAATTTATAATTTTAAGGCCGTTAACTTGGAAAACAAAGTATCCGTTTGTTTTTCTCCAGTTGGAATTGAGCACTTATTTAGCCTGAAAGATTGAGGGTCAGAAGACATTGATTAATCCCTTATTTGTTCCCACTGATCTGACACACGAGGGGCAAGATCGTGTTTGGCACGCGTTAGGTGATCAAGTGATGATAGACCCTGCGCAAGTCTATCTCATCATAAACTCCAATTCATTAGCAATTCACTTTTCAGGAAACGGCGTTGAAGGTAGCTGTCACTAATTGATTTTTTTACCAAAACCCAACGGATGGTGTCATACTGTGTTAAGTGGCTAATCTTTAAAAATCTCCAGCTCTCTATTCCCGTGTAGTCAGTGGATGTCTTTGTTCGAGTGGATGTGTATTGCACTGTGAAGGTCAACTCAGTTATCAATCTTATTGTTGTCTTCTGGGCTGCCTGTCATCCTTTATCCCTTTTTCTTTTCCCAATTCTTCCCTCTCTCCTGTCCTTGACTGCAGGCCCATCTACCCTTGTTTCATCTTTTTATCCTCTTATCTTCCTTCTGATCACAGTCCTTCACTGATTGTTAGCCTACATATTTGACTTTACAATAAGCGTGGCATTTCATATTTTGACGTGCCCGAGAAATTTGATGGCGCGCACCCTGGAATATTTGATTAAAGAGTCTTCATAGGACCTCGGTTATCTCAAAGTAAAAATTTGTTCTTTTAAAAAATAGACTACTTCAACCTTATTGTTTCAAGTATCGCACACTAAAAATTGTAGATTATAAATTCGGAGAGGGGTGGACGATTGAAATCACCCTTTTGTGGCATGATTCCCGCCAGCGCTGTCTAGTTTGTACCACAGGCGGTAGCATTTCGTGTGAAGGATCTGCTAGCATCCTCAATGCTAAGTTAAACTCTGATGTTACTCCATTAAATCTAAAGTACTCTATCTGACGCATAACTGCGCAAATCGTGATCAATTCACTGCCAGATGGACAAAATGCAAAGATTACGAATAAGGTGTTTTGTAATTTCACGATTGCTTAAATCTCTCGTTTGGTGAAATATATTTCTGATAGTTAGCAATAAAAATTTCCTCTGGACTTACCACTATAATCAAATAAGAATTTTGCCGTAGGAAGGGTGTTCGCAGTTTGGGTAAGGTTACACCTTGGGACTAAATCGTGAACTTTCCCAGACAGCCTCATAGCAAACAGTATTCATTTCTGCATATATATTTTTATTTTCAAGTTAAATGCGTTGAATTTTTGCTCCAATATAACCCTTGTACACATTTACGTTTTTTCACTTACGTAGGTGCATTTTACTCATCAACCTGTAATTTGATAATGTTTGCTAAATGCACATCTGTTGCCTTCAAAAACGTATTTCCTTCATGTGGTTTACAGTTTAAAAATTTCATATGCTCCCTCACCGCATCGAAAGAGATTGATTCAACCCTGCGGAGCGGTCTCTTTTCACGGAAGTTGACCTTCTGCTTAGACTTTTGCTGGTCAATATCCTTAGGTTTACAGCGATCAATCTGCTACGAGCCTAGCTGACGGCCTACAGAATCCATACATGTGAGTGTGTTTCTCGTTGTGGGACATCCGGTTATTATACCTGCCTAGTCCTTAGCTCGAGGTTGGTTTCGGATGGGTTTAGCGTTGTCTGTTACGATCTACTTTCCGTATTTACAACTTTTACTGGTGTACGTGTGTCGACAGATCCCACTCAATTTCCAGGGAAAAGGTTAGTCACAATCACCGAAACCGAATCCGCAGGCAGGCAGCAAGCGCCATTGGATCCATCGGTTTCGCCGTTAGTATTTCAAGGGTGCCATGAACAATCAGCAGGACTCTCGAATTCGAAAGACCGTTCCGGATGTAACACTGGCTTTCCGATCGTTATCATTTGATGATGAACTAAGCTGCACATTTTAAACATGGTATGTGACATAAATCATGCCAAATGCCGAACTTTGCGAACGATTTGTAATCACTTGCAAACCGGTACAAACGTATGTGAAAAGATTTGAAACTCATAATTAACAGCCCAATAGGAACTTAAAACTTAAAGGAAATAGAAAATATAATATTATTTTGTTTAGTAATAGCAATTTTTTAAACAAAATGCAAAATATTGCGAAATCATGGTAAATCACTGTAACTGTGGCTAAAAAAGTTAACAAATGTTTTAGATGAAATCATAAACATACCGGTTTGCCCATATTAGGAGAACGTACCTTCCGCCAAATTTATTTATGGGTATTTTCGATATTGGCTTACAATTATTGTCCGATCATCCTTTAAATACTGGTGTTTAATTTATGACTTTTAGTTTTTCATGTGATTAACCATAAATTTAGATTATGATCCAGGTGCTTACAAAACCTTCAAAATAAGATATATCCTTCAAGTATTTACCGAAATCGTGATTTTTTTGGTATTCTTTTTATGCAGATAACCGATGCGTCATATTTCTAGGGTCACTTAAGCATGAGAACTCAATACCAAGAAAATTATATGTGTACACCTAAATTCATCAAGTTAAGTGCCTAAGATCAATTTTTAGAAAAAAAACTTTCTACAATAGGTTAACTCCACACAAAGCGCCCTTTTAAGGCATTAAGATGATAAATATATATGTGAATTTTTTACTCTTTTGGAGGTTATGTTGAGGTAAAAAATGGGAAGTTTGACTGGTTTTTGGCTTTCCTGAAAATATGTAAAACATTGTTTGCTCCGAGATGCCCTCAGTAGTATGTCCATGGGAGGAGATGAGATATGCTTGCTAGGAAAGCTTTTAAATTTTTTCCTCTTTCCCTCTCTCACTTCCACGACCCCTCTTCCGCCACCAGGATTTACTGCGAGTCTTACACAGAGAAACTTTCCGTCACCTGGCACCGGGCGGAGAGTCAGGTCATCTCGTTAATTAACAGCGTAGCCCCAGCGACCAGCGCTGACCGAATCCAACCAGTCGAGCGCTGACCGATGTTTAGTTGGCGCCATCCTGCCTCCGTGAGGTCATCTGCCGAACACAAAATTTAACTAGCGGGAAAGCTGACCGCTCCGTTTCGTGTCAGTGTCCCCTGCCCAGGGTTCGAGTTCGCAGTTTGGTATCCGGCATTTGGACCGCAACCCAAAGCAGAAGGTTCCGGAATGAGGGGGAGGGCTAGTTGGCTTGTTTACTGCTGCTAACCAGTTCCCTCGCTGTTTGAAAATTTTCTTCAAAAATGCCGTTAAACGTCTGAATTGGTCGCACAGCATAGTAACCATCGGCAATGCAAAGGACCGAGGGGTAAATGGCCCGGAGATTATGTTGCAAAGGCATTTTTCTGCAGTCGTCTACGTGGAAGATAATTCTGATGATAAAGATAAAAGAGTAGAATCCAAATTTTTTTAAACAGTCAGTTATCCGAGCATGTTAAAAGGGTATTCAGATGACCAACTATACATCAGTTTAGCATGTTTTTAGGGGAATGATCATCTAGTTAACATTACGAAAATGCAGTACAGCCAAGGATAGATAGGACTAATAAATAAAGGAATATTTATGACTAACGAGTCTAATTTTGCTAAACTTTTATCGTTTCAACACTGGTCAAAGACCGCAGGACACGTATATAGAAACTTTTTAGTCGATCAAAGACGGAAAACCAGACAGTTCCCAAATGTAGATGAAACATCCTTTGGCGACGCGAATATCAATTTATACCAAGGGCTGACAGTCATAATAGAAAATTAGAGCGCTCGATGGACATTTGCGAGTTTGGCTTTCGAGACGGAACAGTGGCAAATATTTTCGGGCGTGTGCGTTACGCGTGCCCAAGGCAACCCCTCATGGCTTCTGAAGCTATTCCACCCTGCTTCATTTCAAACCTTTATTTCTTGAGAGTATTTTATCCAAATATTGCATATAGGGCTGTTTCCAAAAAAACGCTTTTCTCTCATAAGAAGCAGTACGCATAGCATACTGTTGCTATGTTCCGCATGCCTCCGACATTTGATGACCCCTTTAAATTGGGGTGAGTTAATTGCTTGGTTGTCGTTACTCGTTAAAATTTAATTACTCGTTTTGGGGTTTGGCATGATGATTGCTCGATTCACCAACTTTTCGTGCATGAATTACTCCTACCTGAGTCTCTCTGATGATGATTTCAACTCTGCATCCGAAACGTGAGATGAAACCAGCTCTCGTTCCACCGATCGCCTCTACTTCTTCTCAATGACTCCATTGAAACACTTGAAAGAATGATTAGTTTGACTTAATAGCAGCTCGGTTTCCTTGTTTATCGAGTATTTACTTACTGTCTTTATTGTCCCATTAAGTGGTAAGTGGCGATGGCTCCTCCATATCCCCTGAGTAAGTAAATCCTGGTGTGTGCGTTATGGGAGCCAGGTGGTGCTGTGGCGGGCGAAGACGGGTATGCCGACCCCTCAGCCA
The DNA here is from genome assembly GCA_017591395.1 of Schistocephalus solidus. Lineage (NCBI taxonomy): Eukaryota > Metazoa > Platyhelminthes > Cestoda > Diphyllobothriidea > Diphyllobothriidae > Schistocephalus > Schistocephalus solidus. Next base: position 43,146 of record WEDG01006589.1, read on the forward strand.
ATGCACCCACTCCCATCTCAGACAACTGACTGGCTCGGATGGTGGTCTGATTGTGGGGGTGGGAGAGAAAGTGAGGTCTAAGTTCTCAGCGCATTTTCCTCACTATAAACAATCTGACGAGCTTGAAACTATCATGGTGCGCTAAAAGCCATGGCTTGGAAGGTTGCCAACTGACGGAATAACTCGGACAGCGTGGTCAGCCCAATGTGTGTTTTGTGTGGAGTGGCTGACTGGCGGACTGAGAGTCAGACTGCAATGACTTCTTCTTAATGTGGCCTTTATGACACTCCCACTCCTAGGGATCCGAGTCAGGTGTGGTGGTATACCCAGGGGCGGCTCCGGCCGCGCCAGCCACCTGCGCCCTCTTCCATCTCCGGTCTGCTTGACTCTGTAGAGATTGCGGTAGCTGCAGCGCAAGGCCACTATCACTTTAAACTAATTCACGTGCAAGTCACTGTCCCTGCATCACCAAGTGTGGAACATACGATGGACATCATCAAATTCAACGATCGATATATCGTGTGTGTGCCCCCTTCGCCCCCTAAACGGGCCATGTGGTAGCACCGTCAGATGCACTTAAAATAGACTGCAGTAATAGAACATTCAACTACAGGCTATCGAAGATCACGGCAAAACCCATATAGATCGTATTTTTTAATATGATATAGACACAGAAATTGGCCCGCATCATAAACTTTAACCTCGCAATTAGCGGAATTGTAGAAACTCCGGGTAAATAATTATTTAGATCGTACTGACTTTCGTCCTTTGCAAAATCAAAATGAGGGCATATATGTGAACCAGGAAAATATTTTTCCTATTTTGTCTATCGTGTCTTTTCATGTCATCAGCTCTTCATTATTATATCTGCAAACTTTCGATGTTTCTGGGGGTATGATACATGAATTCGGGCAAAAAATTAACGTCAGTATTTATTTATTCCACTGCCTGCACTTTTAGGGGCACAGCTTTCCATTTTTTTTAGGTTGTCCTTGTTTCTATGTCTTAAAGGTATATGCTGAATAACATATCTTACTTCCTGGGTTCTATTTGGATTTACAGGACGAGTGTGTCCCGTAACCTCCCAATTAGCCTTCATGAACAAGCTTCAGAATGGTTAAGTTATCCGCATTCTGCTCACCCTAGCCGTCGATACTAGCGTGCTATTCCCACGCTTAGAGACTTACACCAAGAGAAGGGAACTGTGTCCAAATTCAGTGGGGGGTTTGAGCAGACTCGCGTCGCACCAGCCTACCTTCGGTGTTATTCGACCCGTCCGGACACGAGGCCCAGGTGTGTGCCGGGGGTAGGGCGTGGTAGATGCATTATAAGTTTTCTATCACTATAACCTACTTCACGCACATGCATATTTGAAATACAGAAGATTTCCTATCTCAAGAAGTGTCGACTGAAATTCCCAGATGTGTTCTGAATTCGAACAAATTACTTAAATAGGTTAGTAATATTGATTATCGTGCAGCCTTAACCCCAGATACGTCATTCACATCAGGAGGTCCAGCTACTGAACGAGCTTATTTTTGAACGTCTGCAAAAACCAAACTCTGCCAAATGTGGCTAATTAAGTAGTATACATTTTTCTAATTTATTTTCGACACCGGTATAAATGCAAAAAGTTGTGTAAAAATGGGCAAAAATATTCTTTCTTGCTGTCACTTTGTGAAAAATTGCGCCTTCTTTAAAATTTACACACGATGAAATTTCATCTTCCACTTTACAAAGACTCTTTTTATGAGCTCTTTAGGAGCATGAAGTGTTCATTTATAATACACCTTATCTGTCACTGTATTAATGTTACCTGTACTGTATTCAACATGGTCCACGCCCAATGCAAAAAGTAATAACCAGTATGTGACTTCTTTCTTATAGATATGAGACGCGTGATTTTCCATAGACAGAATGTATACACCATCTTGATAGTAAACCTTGAATATAAATGTAACGGCCAGTAGTGCTCAAAATTCATCGGTCATTTAGAAAGCCCATGATAATATTTTCTCCAAATATAAAAGTTGAAGGAGGCAACCTTTGCTACCAAGTGAGCATAAGAAAGAAGAATTTGCGCTTTTTTCTATTAAAAATATACTTTAACTTATAAGAGCATGGAAAATCAATGAGCAAATGCAAACTGCTCAAGTAGCTATTTTTACCAATTATAACAGCCGGACGGAATGAAGCTCATTCACATGCTGGTCAGCGACATTGCATGAGATGGAAAATCTATTGTTGGTTCCACTCTATCATATGCTACACGTCGCTATGCGACCGCCTGCGAGGGCTCTAAGGTGAGCTCCAGGGCACAACGGAACATACATGTTCCTTAAGCAGATCGGTGAGCCGCACACTATCATCATATTCCCGATCACAACGGACAGAACAACGAGCCCGTGGCTCAATGGAAGAGCGTTCGACTCAAATATCAAAGGTCGCGGGTTCGAATCCCAGGTGTGTCACACTTGGGATAGGGTATGACTGGCTGATGACGGCTAATAAGCCAGAAATGGCCATTCCGGTTTGACTTGTTTATGCACAAGGCATATGACGTACTGATGATCGGTAACGACCGTGAAACAGCTGTCTGCGTCTTGCCTGTTGCACCCTTAGCAACATATTTGTGCTATATATGTGGTATGTGTCCTATGACAAAACGTTCGCTTATAGCCGGTAGCTAGCTGGCGGGCGGGCGGACAAATGGTATCGAGTTAGATCCTAACCACATCAGTGAGTGATACGCACTTGTTTGACTTGTTTATGTACCTCACTGCACAAGGCATATGACGTACTAATGATCGGTAACGACCGTGAAACAGCTGTCTGCGTCTTGCCTGTTGCACCCTTAGCAACATATTTGTGCTATATATATATATATATATATATATATATATATAAGATATTTCAGAACTATAGCGATATGGCATGAGATGGGCAATCTAGCGTTGATTCTTTTTTTATTTTTCAAGCTTAAACGGAGCAACACCCCAGTTTCTTTACATATCTCTTTGTCTTTAATAGTAGGCCCTTGAAAATGCTTTTCAGTCCTTGCAAAGTCAACCTTCTGGATATGTAACGCTAAAAGGGTTGAAAGTACTCTATAACATAGATAAGTGTCAATTAAAAAATACATGCAATCGGATACGAAATCCACCATGCCTAACGCACTTCTACGTCATTTTTAAAAGTAAATGGAGTAACTGTGGTATAATTAATTTTTGAAACCGCTTATCCGAATGAAATGCAAATCAGAACATTTGGAGCCCGAAATAAATCTATGCTTATAGTGCTAAATCAAAACGCCGTTTTGCGGTGACCAGGCGAAGTCACAGCAATCTGCAAAACCTTTTCAGAACATGTTTTTTTATGCTGGCTATTGCGATTTCTTACAATGCTAGATCTTCGAAATTAGGCTGATCCTAAACCATGAACTTACGGCGTAAAATGCATGCATGTGGATGCAAGATATCTAACATGAACTCCAGGGTAAATTCTGGTGAGTGGCACCTTGTACGACTATGCGTTCTATCTCACTGTTATATCTGATGATCAAAGGTCCAATGGAGGACGTAGTTTGCAACAGGAACTCCACTTTATCATCAAGTTAAATTGTGCTTTTCTTGACACATTCATACCACTGGAGGGAAAGCGTGTTCTTTAAGTCAATATGATCAGTTTGAAGCAAAACTCCTAATAATATTCAGTTACTCAAAGCCTGGGCTCCTGAGTGCAGGCTATTGTCTTTCGTCTTCATGGGGACTGCCAAAACGCTGCCACCTGTTATGCGTTTGTTGCCCTCATTACAGCACCTGATTTATGGAGAGATGGAGATTGAGATAGGGAGTGATACGCTTTTGAAGGTATTCTTCCAAACTTCGCAGCCCAAAATGTCTTCAGTTAACCGTGAATAAAAATTAGTTATGCAAAACAGATAACACCGGAAGATCGGAACCGATTTCCAAAAACTGCAATCTTCAGTGAATGAGTCCTACAATTTAGGCCAGACCTCCTTCAAAACGGTGCCATCATCGTGTGCGTATAACCTCATTATTTTAGTTCAAGTAAACGAAGACAGACACAATCAGGGTATAGTGAGCAAAGAAGGCTCACTGATTTACATATATGATAAGTCCCATGCGAATGACATGCATAAAAATGATGGCTTAATTTCAGAAACCCATGACCTTACTAGCTGTTTGGCCTCCACTCTCACGTCATACAATTTCCAGTCTTGTCCAAGCAGGCGTGGGCACAACTTTGCTCGAATTCCCTGATAAGGCAACTTATTGCATTGAGCAAGCAACCACCTAATTCCCTTGAGAATGACTCCGCACCTACAAACGGAAATGGTATAGTGGATGGATACAACAGCAGACGGTCGAATTCCCTGACAAGTACGTTATCAGTCTACACGCGCATGGCAGCCGATGCCCTCCACTGTCTGGCCATAGAGGTAAGACGCAACGGGAGTGACTTGCGCTTGAGTTGCGCTGCATCTGTCTCACATTCACTCCTACCCCACGGTGCTTTTACTTCAAGACAAGACCATAGCGGCGGTGTGCAGTGTCTCAGACGTAAAAGGTGGTATACACTGGTCACACACGACCTAGCGTCAAAAAAACTACCAGGCTACTATTTGTTAACTCTGATTTCACGCGCACGAGGTTGCTGCCTTCAGAGTGACCCATGTACCGAGATATTCCACGAGTTGGCAACCTATTAAGCCACCACTATTAGCACTAAGCACTGATTTGCCATCTCAAACTCACACTCTCTTCCGTCACCCACGCACCAGCTGAGTATTTGGTTCCCTCAACCGTTGGTAATGCAATTTTGTGCAATGCTTGACAGTTCCGAACATTTCGTCTACGCGTGCCACGCGCACGATTTAATTCACACCAATTAAGCTTGTTTGGTCCATGCCCAAAGTCAAAACAATGGTTTGATGGCATGATTTACCTAACGTTAGAATTTGATTTCAGCTAGGAGTGCCTGGAGAGTTTATGGCTGACTTTGAAACCGTTTCATATTTAAGGTTATCTGCTCTTAAATCCATATAATTCTTTAGGCCAAACGTCAAAAAAATGCATGTTACCAGGCTGAGTTATAGATTTATATTCCAAAGTAGTCCAATGTTTTCATGCCGAGTGTTAGCAAATAATGCGTGTGCATCAGCATCTGTACACACCCATGCATGTATTCTGCTGTTTGATAAGGCACAACTGTTTCGGTTTCCCTAATGAAGAGGTTAAAAAATACATGGGGTAAAATAGGTGTGATATTCTCCCGCCAAATGCAGATGCAATTCTCACATTTAGTCAAGGTAACAGTCGGCACCTTTGCACACGTAACCACAGTGGCCCATTTTGCAGTCGTACCCTTCGTAGTCACCACTCTTGCAGTACTCCGAGGTACAACTCGAGAAGTCGGCATTGCTCCCAAACCTCGACTTGCCCTTGAACTGGCTCTTTCCTTTTAGGGTGCCTTTTCGCCTTGGCCAACTCGCACGACTCTTCTGACTCCTGTTTGCCTTGGCATAGGCACTTTTCACTCGCGAGGACTCGTAGCAACCCATGTAGTCGCAGACGTAGTCGCAGTATCCGGCCCGGCAGTTGTAGCCGTCGTAGAGTCCCTGGTGGCATATTTGCTCACGGCAGTCCTTGAAGTAGAGGTCTCCTTTACTGGCGGTGATGGCCTGTTCCTGGCTGTGGAAGCCTCGATACGGCTTCTGGTTCCGGAGGCTGGCTGAGGCAAGGACGACAGCACACAGGAGCGGCAGGAGGCAAGGAAGCGTTCGCATGGTGATGTGCTGAATTAAGACTGCGTGTCCTCTGAGTGCATACTTTATAAGGCCGCCGTTCGTGCGGGTCACATCAAATGGGGGCGGAGTCCAGTACATGCGCAATAAACGTCAAATATGGCCTGCTTATCGATCGCATTCTGCTAGATCGATTGTGCTTTTGTGGTTTGCAGAAGGCAGTCGCTTCCTTTCGTAACTGAAAAACAGTCAGTAAACTTCAAACAAGATGGTTTGGGTATTTCTGGTTAGTACTATTTTGCCACCGCCGGTCAAAATCGGAACTAAATACGACGTCATGGTAATTCGGACAAAGGACATAATTTATCTTAACTTTTGGCTTCACCCTCAAGACGGATGGTGGTTTAGGACACATTTGTAAGGTGAAGTGACCTGTCTTATGTTTATCACCATGGGTTGAAATGTGTAGCGGCAGACCTCTAAATTGATTGTTTTCCAATCTTTTCCCATCAGTCTCCAAGAAATTACAGAGTTATAAAAGCGCTTAATTAATTGCCCTCAAAATCTGAGCGGTGATTATCACTGCTCCTTTAATGATGTTAAAAATGTTTACGATAGCCGTCACTCTTCAAATGAATGGCAAAGATCAATCGTCATTGTGTGGTGCTCTTCGGTTTAGTCTGTAAGTCTGTGTCGACATCCCTTGTTTAGTAGGGCCGGAAAACAGCCTTGGTTGTCAGATTTAATAATAAAATCCAGCATTCGGCTGGGGCATCGACAATATGTTCTTCTAACCATAGATCCTGCAACATTGCTGCATAACTAACGGGGGAACACAGGTGGTGGATACGCACGCAAATTTTGAAGCAAACACCGTGTGCTGTCTCAACGCCATAGATAGGGCAAGACCACGATTCCCTCTGACTGGTTATTTATGCCGGAAGCTTCTCCAAGATTTGTGTCGGTGTTCGAATCGGCAGTCACAAATTTAATAGGCTAAAATTAAGTATCTCACCTGGAAAGATGTTAAAATCTCCATCTCCTAGGGTTCCGCTACCAAATCTACTTTTGTTTCTTAGTAACAGTCTAAGAGGAGGTGAAAAGCACGCCAGGGGGTCAACTGCTTTCTCCAGCTATATCTGAAGCAAAAGTAAAAAATGGTCCAAAATTCAAGCCTGGAAGTGTGGATAATGTCTTCGGAATCAGCCTCAGCGTGCAAATATCATCACAGCAACGTTCTCTGAAGCCTGTAATTGGACGATATAGGAAAACGATATTAACTAGGCAGTCTTCCTTGATGTCCCTGTTAGTGGGAGGAATGGTGGTGTTGGCCCTAATTTCAATCGGCAAGTCGGATCAATGCACAGAGCTTCCGATCTGCCAGAAATATACCCGAACGTCTGAGCTCAGTCGGCGCGTTTAGGAAAGATTGTAGTTTACCGGAGGTGCACTTCGCTCAAGTGCGAACCTTATGCCGTTTACTTCGAACGAAAGTCTATCTGGATAATGTTGCCAAAGGCAGTGCGCAAAGTCGTGCGCTAAAAATCGTGGTCATGGCCAGAAAACCTGCTGGTGTAGCAACGGAAAGATAATTTTTGACGAATCGTAAAAAGAAAGAAATTTAAATTGCATCTCGCGGCTCGATTAGTTCCCTGAAACTGGAATCTTCGTTCGAGGTAACGACCACCAGAGGGCTAAACTGCTGAAATCATGGCATCCTCAATCCTTTCCCCTCTCCCCAGCAAGGTTATTGTGGACCGAACGCGCATTTGAACGGTGCTTCATGTACTCTCGAACCAAATTGTCACGCCTTCATCAAGCTTTTCACCCAACATGGTGATAAAATCATTTCATTTTACGGTATGGATGTGGCCTACCATTTAGGTGCCATATCTCTTCTGAATATCTGCATTAAACGTAACCTTAAGACCAACGTTAACCCTAACACTTACCTATGAGATTAGGGTTATACTAGCATTAACTTTAGATTTGTAATTAAGATCTTCTTGCGGTTTAGGGATGGGGTCATTTTGCGCGTTGATATTACTATCATAACTCTTTTCCCCTTACCACCTCGTTTCTCTCGTAATCTGTTACGGGACAAAGCGTAAAGAAACAAACTGAACGATTATGGGGAAATTGTTGTTGGTCTGTTGTACTTTGAGCTTTGCTCACTTTGCCCTCGTGAGCTGAAAATGGTTACGGCTGACTAACAACCGCCCATAAGCTAGAAATAGCCTTCTCAATCTGGCTTGCATTTATCAGTTCTTTCCTTTTGTGCACTGGAAACAGCCTTTTCGCACTGGAACCTGAAAGCTGTGCAATTTTGAATAATTACTGTCACCTGCTTGACGCTCGATGGGGTTTTGGTTGCCTCACGGTCCAGGCAAATTACTACCTCAAGAAGTACGACAAATATTTTCCACCCCAAAGAAAACGTTCTGTGCAAACAGATCAACGTGGTAGGTCCTCTAAAACGTACAGAGTCTAGTACTGTACGCGTTTATTCTGCTCGCTTTCTTGCTTCTCACGCGACTGAACATCCTGTCAGGTTTCGGCAGCGGTACATCGTTTCTCAAGGCGGCCTCATCGGAGCGATGAACGCAACTCGTTCTGACACGGCTCGTCAACGTCACTGTGACCATTTGCCTTACACCGTCTGTCAGAGTGACAGCAGGTAGCCCCACTAGACAAGCCGTGTGGGGATGATGTTGATGCTGACGATGAAAGGAGAAGGAGAAGATTTCGGGAAGCCTGGAAAATGAACGGGAGTAACCACGTGCTCAAGAGGTGAAGAATCTTCCGTGGAGCTTTACTGTGAGGCTTTGCGAGATTTTTTCGTACAGCAAGCACGCCAGTTAAGCAGTAATTTTTACGCAGGGTTTAAGGAGGATTATGTCTATGCACATCGGTATTACTAATTACCTAGGTGACTAGAAAACTAAACCATCCTCTCACTGGATACAAAATCGCCTGCTACTGGCAGGTAAGATTCGTGGTGTGGGGTTGAAATGTCCATTATTTGGCAGTCGTAATGATTACTGTTATGCCTTAAGGTGGAAGAGACCGTTAATTGTGGCCTTCAGTGTGCAATTCAGTCGGAGCATAGGCAGTAATTCTGGATATCTCTTCTCAGTGCCTATGTTCCGGTGTTTGCCAAAAGTCTCGCGTCAAATAATTACATGTATGCATGTATTCTATAAATTTTCTATGCCCTTATATATTCAAATATATTGTATAGAAAACATGCATACAAATATTATTTATTGTACACGCTGTTAAATAATATCCTCTCCTCCTACTTTTAGATGCGAAGGTAGAGTATCGTTTATTTCAAAAAAGGTTTACAATTGCGAAATGCTTTAAAGATCTTGCAATGCCCTTGTGAAGTGTTAAACATAGTTGCGAACACAATCTGGTATCTCCTTGATGATTCTTCTGTCACAGTATCGTAAAAAATATGTTGTGTCTGTTTTCCATAATACATATTTTGATTTATAAAGGGATCAAAATCACTCGAACAAAACGTTCTCTGCTAAAATTGTCATTTTACAGAATGTGGCTATTCAGGCAGCTAAAAAGACGTACATTAAAAGGCCAACATAATGCTGCATCTGAAACATTATGGGATTATGCCATGTGATTATGAATCTTATTACCGTTTTTAATTAATTCAGCCTAATGGAAAATTGTTTCCAGCCTTTCGGCTAACATTTCCTGCTTTTGAGCACTGTTTTCTGCTGCTTAATACTCATGCAACTTTCCACATAAAAATGGTCTTTGAGAGGGCAGTGCAAAGTTTCGGTTGATTACAAAATACCTTTGAAAAAAATCACCAATTTTCTTACTATGACTACCCGGAAGCATCATGGGGTTTTTCATGTGCGTTTTCGAGTAACGTGTAATGTATGTGCTCTACGGTGCCACACAAGGTGGCTGGCTATCAGTATTTTTCAGCTTGATTGATGGTCCTCTAGTCTTTAAATTACTAGCGTTAGTCTGCATTTTAACATCTGACGCTTAATTTGACTGAATACCCTGGATAAATATATTAATACTTTCCTGCTAGGCTTAAAGTAGATTTTACATAAAAATCATAGCCAATAGTTGTTTTTGAGGAAAGAAATTACCACTACGGTTTGTCATTGTTAAATCCAATCCATCAACTAAGGTTAGTTTCTTAACGTCCTTGACTTCGTCCTGCAGCAGTTGACGAGTGCAGACGGCCCTTCCAGTCTCTCGCTACGTGCGTTTTCTTATTTTTTGTCGATCACGCTGCCTAACAGCCTCTAAACAGAAGGAAAGAACCCAGTTGTTATACGGGGTTGCCAGACCAGTTTGACAATCCGTGTCACCGTCCTCTGGTGGACAGAGGCAGAGACTGAGACGATCCTGTCCCCTGCGTGATAGAGCATCCTAGACTAGGTTCTGTCGTTCAAAAATCACACAGTTCATACCGACCCCAACCCTTTCTTATTATGTTTCCTCTTGTGGTTGCGGACGCAGAATTTCGGGAATCCCCTAAAATGCATCTGAGTCTCCCTCTATCAGGGCTTGAAGACACTTCCCCTCTATTGAAATCGCTGCGCTGAAGTCTCTCAGGGCCAAAACAAGGTCAAACAGACGGCAGGCGTTTTTTGTTAGGTGTTGAGTCCGACAAGTTCTTTATAATTACTGTCGTACATGCAAACTGGTACGCCTACGGCGTAAGTCCTCAAGCCTCGTAAGCCGTTCTACCAAACCCCACGGTCCGTTGGTAGCCAGATTTTTAACTTTTTTACGAAACACGTTGATTCGAGAATGCCAGAATAACTCGGTCCCTCGTAGGGTTACGTCAGGTTGCTTCTATGATCCTCCAATCGATGTGAGCTACGAGTCATTTTTGTGAATGTCCGAGACTTGTCTGGCGGAAACCAGGTCGTGCGTAGCACGCGTATACGAGCTATTCACCGCACTTTTCCGTCCTTTATACTACCCTTCCTCATTGTGCTCTTTAGGGTTCGTACATGCATTGGCTGCTAGTTGGTAGGGTTAAACAAGCATGCTACGTCATTCTGTCGCCTTACAAACTAATTAATGCCCAAGACACTGGTACTGCGTGGAGGTCGTCATTTGCAACGGTTGACCTACTCCCCCCCTCCCGAGCGTAATGCATGAAAACGCTTACGAATCTTAATTCCATAAACTACTTGGGGGGAGCCCTTGCTCGTTTCGTAATAAAAAAAGGCAATACAATCCTTCGTACGCAAAGTTTATATTATTATTTTATTATAGGAAGTACAAATACGGAGCCGTGTAAGCATATCAGCAAACTCGAAAAAGTTCGACCGCTGAGTTCAAATATGTCGACCGCATGCTTCACAGCACGTTGAAAGCAAATGCGGTACCTTGCACGTAAATAAGCTTGAAGTGATATTAGACTCTCTCTCTCTCTCTCTCTGCCGCATTCTCTGCTTCCTCACCCGCCCGTGCCCGATGCCAAGACAGAGTCAAGAAGACCGAATGCGGGATCAGTTGGGGCTTGGCGAAATCAACACCTAAGTGTACCGATAGTTCGACCGTCGATTTCGACTATGTCAACCGTATGCTCCATGGAAGGGTGGTGCAGAGACGGTGACTTGCGCGTGAATTAGTTTTAAGTGATAGTAGCCTTGCGCTGCAGCTACCGCACTCTCTCCTCCTCCCCCATCTGAGCCCGGTGTCACGACAGAGTCAAGAAGACCGGAGATGGGAGAGGGCGCAGGTGGCTGGCGCGGCCGGAGCCGCCCCTGGGTGTACCACCACACCTGACTCGGATCCCACGGAGTGGGTGTGCCATGAAGGCCATATTAAGCAGGAGCCATTGCAACCTGACTCTCAGTCCGCCAGTCAGCCACTCCACACAAAACACACATTGGGCTGAGCACGCGGTCCGAGTTATCCCGTCAGTTGGCAACCTTTCAAGCCACGGCTTTTGGCGCACCATGATAGTTTCAAGCGCGTCAGATTGTTTACAGTGAGGAAAATGCGCTGAGCTGTCGACCTCACTCTCTCCTTCACCCCCACAATCAGACCACTGTCCGAGCCGGTCAGTTGTCTGATGTGGGAGTGGGCGCATTGACTGGCGGGCAGTGTACCACACACTGCCAGATCCACAGGAAACATTTAACCAGTATTCTAACAAAATAATAAGAGAATCGGAGCATGCAAGAATCCCAGCTAGCATAGCTTGAGCCCGCTTGCCCCTATACTACCTGGTAAAAGCCTACACTTCACTAGGATTGTACTACATAAATACGCAAATGACCACCGTTTTCTTTCCTGGAAACAGTTGTTACAGCATCTTCCATAACGGTGTCTGGCATGCCTGGCTGTAGTGTTTGTACTTCTTCCCAAATGTTGACCCTAAAATGCTGCATACTTTTGAGTTTACTGACATACACATGACCCCGCAGGTAGTCCGAAAAGAAAGAAGTCTGACATTTTCGAAGTAGCCGAACGTTGAGGTCAATATACATCCATCTGAATTTTGTTAAATTACTCACCCTTCGAAAATGCATAAAAAACTGTGTCTCTTGTCATCTGATTAGTTGTCTGGACTGTGCTCGACTGAAAAAATTTCACACGTTTCCTTCACGATAAACATGACCTTGAAAAGATATGATTCCTGCTGACGGTTGACCTTAGAGTTTCCACTCCGATAACATCTGATATTCTGTCAGTTATAAAATCATTCAGGTGAAAATGGACATCGTTCCGCATGATAACATGAAAAATTTGCTTTTGGTCGTAGTTCCTTGATTCCGAAATGCATCGCCTCTTTATTATCGAAAATCTATCAATCTTACTTCTTATACCAATTGCACCTTGTATGCTCTCGTGTGTATGTGTTAACATGTGCTGCGAAAATGTCCATGAGGTTCTCAGCTAGCAAAAGCGTCTCCACGTGATATTTCTTGGTTCTTCTTGGACCCACTTGTCTACATTTTGAATAGTTACCTGCGCAATTACTGACCGTGATCGCTATGCTCCTAGCAAATAACTAATACAGCTCGGCTAGTTGAAGCCGTGAGCCCAATGACATGGGGTTGGTTTCATGGACGATTATAACGCGCTGGAATAGTGAATGTGGAAGCGATTCTCCCATTCTTATCTGCTAGTCAATTATGGACGGTGAATGAGTTATGTGTCAAACCTACCTGTCAGGCACCTTGTGTATGATATACTCTAGATCAGATGACGATTGACTTAAGCCGTCCTCTAAGAAGCGGTTTCAATGTCAATCAGGGGAGAAGGTTGATATTTAGGTGAAATTTTGAGAAAATTAGAGTCCTTTTTGGAAGGAATAGGCATAAATTCAAAGAGCCATGTGTCAGATGATAAGATCGCCGTACTCTATAGAAGTGAATAACAATCAACATGTTTTCTTTCTGAAGCGAGGCCAGTTTTCAGGTTTAAGAGGTGTAGCTTATGGAACCGTATGATTTTTAAAAAGGGGGTTTAAAATTTGGCGCTGACCTAATCTATTCTATTGTGCAGTGTGAAATAGACTATAGGTTGCTGAGTGGTTTATGGACAAGGGTCTATGATACGATGTTTTGGCGAAAGAGAAGCTATGCCTCTGAACCTATACATAATAATAAACTGGAATGTGACCAACTCAGTGATGGAATGGTGGTTGCAGAAACCCAGGATGATAGTAATTGACGGTACGTGGTGTAATTATGTTCAAAATTGACGATTTCTCATTAGCCCAATTACATTCGATTTTATCCAGTTGTTTGCATGAAATGGCCTTATATAACCTGAGATTCAACATTTCTCTGGAATATCTCCAAACAGGACCGAATTATAACTACACTCCCGCGGAAACACCAACCCGTATGCCTGCAAAGTACCTGAGTTTCGCATACGTCTCATTTCTGAAATGATACTTTTGACAGTATGGCCACTATATTCCTTTCCGTTGATTACGGTTTTTCAGATGCGCTTTGTTTTTTTTCCCAAAAGTGCTGCACTTTAAAGTATGCTTGCCTTATTTATTTGTTTGAGGGCCGTGTACAGCATGCAATCGCATAAAAGAAACCGTGCCAAGTTCCTACGTCAACATAATAGAATCGTTAATATATTGATATAATACACTACTTTAATGTTAAGCTATATGTTTACAAGGGATACAGTTCACTAAAAGCACGATACTGGGGTAAATAAGAAATGTGATTTACAAAGGTGCATGTCAATGTAGGAGGAAGAATGTTCTCGCATGCATTTTGAACAGCTTTCAACAATAATGAAAGAGTGGCGTTTGGGGATAAAGTATAGTCTCTGGGTTGATTTCACGAGTATGATTATACTATAACCTAAACATGACCTGTCCACGGAAGCTAACTATAAAACTACCGAAAAAGACCAGGGCAACTTAAGTGGCCATCTTTGGCTGATTATTTGTCATCAGCCCCAGTTGTTGCAGCATCCGGGTCTCGAACCCGAGACCTTTTGATTAGAAGTCCACGGTTCAATCCCACTGCACCACGGGCTCGTTGTCTTGCTAGTTTAGATTGGGCGTATGCACATTGGTGAATACGACCTCACCGATCGTTAACGGAACTCACTCGTCACATTCTGCCTTGGGGTCCATTCTCGAGCCGCACCGACAGCTGCACATCGGCCGCTTATTTAGTTTTGTTTATAGTTATAGTAGGTTATACCTCCAAGGAACAAAACGATTCCAGCTCTCGTATGTAGCAAGTTTTATATGCATTAGCGGAATTGCGTATGTGTCAAAGTCGTGGGGTATCCAACGAAATGCTAGTATTTGCTCCTGTAAAGAAAAGACAATTTGCATGTTTTTCTTCTTTTACAGTCAGGTGATGGCACGCGCCAAGTTTGCAGTAGGATGGGCGCAGTACCTGTGACATCCACATCAATTAGTTCATAATAAGGCAGACTTGCGCAGTGCCTATCGCACTTTCTCCTCCCTTACCCACTTGAACCCTGTATAAGGACAATCAAAACGCCCTTGTTGACAAGGACGAGGCAGATTGGAACAGCCATTTCGAGCCAGCTATGCCAATCCCAGGTTTTGCAAACCCTGAGGCTGGAAACCGCAATCTGATGGTCAGAAATCGAACGCCCCAACCCTTGAGCGAATGGCACGTTAGCCTGTCATCGTGTATACTATCAATGATAGCAGGACACCCCAAGGCACGTGGGGATGAAAATATTGCGCAGGGCGATCGTTGAACATCCCTCTGCCATGGAGAGGGACAGTGGCAAGAAGACGTTAGGTGACCATGGAAGCCGTCGTAGAAAACTTTGAAGAACCCTTCTATGCCTGTCATATGCTACCTCTTTCTCAGTGCATATATTAAGCGTGGTAGATGCGTTAAACCAACACGGGGGCCACATTAGGGCACGGCAGGCGTTATTTGGGTTGCGCTCTCATAACAAAATGCCGAACATGGAGGTGTGGTGGCACGCCTTGGGGCGGCTAGGGCTTAGGGGACCCAGCCGCGCCAGCCACCTGCGTCCTCTCCCGCCTCCGTTCTTCTTGACTCTGTCTTGACACCGGGCTCAGGTGGGGGAGGAGGAGAGAGTGCGGTAGCTGCAGCGCAAGGCTACTATCACTTAAAACTAATTCACGCACAAGTCACCGTCCCTGCACCACCCTTCCATGGAGCATGCGGTGGACATCGTCGGACTACGACGGTCAAACTATCGTTTATAAAGCTTCTGTAAGAGCGGCTCAGATCCCAGCCCGACTCTTAGTTCTGAGAAGACTCGAGTTATCCTATCAGTTGCCTACCTTCCACGGCAGGAATCGTAGAGTGTCTTGATAGATTCAAGCGCCTTAGGTTGTCTCTGGTGCGGCATATGCCGATTTGCCATGCACTCACTCTGGTCTCACTCTGGCCTCACTCACTCCAACCGATCGGGGGGATTGGAGGCAGTGGTTGACAAACTAAACAGCCCATCTGCTCATATCATGTGTGAATGGGTCCTTACGTTAGCCCGCTACGGATGTCACTGTGTGGAAGCGCGTGAAACCATCGCAGGTAGCGTGTAGCCCAAAAAGGAGGCAGGTTTGTCTGTTGATGCTCGACAGTCACAGACCATTCCATAAAGCAGTTGATAAAAATAGAACGCGATCACTGGAACTTGCAGTTCGGTGGTCTGACGTTTTGGACTGTCGATCGAACCCGTCAACAGAGATAGTCCCTTGCTAAGGATCCTGAAGCTGCAAAGATGGCAGTCTTTATCGGATGCAGTTGTCATGCGCCCCCACGCATAATCGAATAAACAGATCGCGCATTCATCGCTGGGGTCTTACATGACGCGATGATTGCTCGTTCGTACGTGTCCGAGTCATTAATTGTCCGAATTTTATCACCGTAGTCGATTCTAAGTCTGACGATCTCTGCGAAATTTCGCTCCCTGTCAAGGATCTGATAAAATAATGTGATTATTACTCAGATAACCAAGACTTAAGTAATTTGTGGCCCACGTGATTGTTAGCTTTTGCGATAGTTTCGGCCTCTTCAAACTTAAAGGGCTGGCTGAGTCCCGTCGAATAAGCCATGACCTGAGAACAAACTTCCCTCCTCCGCCCTGCTGCATCGTGTTCAGCCATCCGTGTTCAGAATATTCTCCTGAATTTTCTTACGTATTTTCTTTGTCCGCAACTGCAAAAAGGTGAACTAAACGTCTCCAGACGTTTATTGCCCTGTCGGTGCGTCTTCCAACCTCATTACTTGGCGCTTACTTGTTGAGTCTAGTCGGTGTGCAACTCTAATTCCGAGTAGTTGGATGAGGTTGGCAGTAGCTTCAGTGAAATCCTTCAAGGAACTGAGGGCTTGCAAAATTTCGGTTGCATACACCTGTTGAAAAAGTTGCCATCTGCTATTACAATTCGGAAAACGTTTCTTCTGGTTCACTGCAGTCGGTCACAACTCAACCGGATAGCGCCCTTATGGAACTAGGTTTGTGACTTATCGGTTGGTTACTGTCGAAGCTCATTCTGTATGTCCTATTGGTCACTGTCCTGATTACTTAAATGTTTATGCCATCACGATCTTTGCGCAAACGAGGACATCACGGAAGACTAACTATTTATTTTTTTGCTCCGCAGCGAGGCGGTGGAGTTCGTTGAAGGAAGGCGAAGATTTGTTGGGTAAGTAACTACTCAACAATAAGTATCATTCTGTCAATTTTTTGGATCTGCGATTTTGGGATAACCGGCATTATAAGTTTTGCCCTGCGATATCAGAATAAATGCCTGAGGGTGACTCATATGTGGACAAAAGATGCAGCTTCCAGCAATCCCTCGACAGCCTAACGTTCGGTCGTGAACCCTTCAAGTCTCTCGTCCGATCTCGCTGGAACTGGAGGCAGTAACTGAGAATCGCATGCTTAATACGGACATTTTACTAATTTCGTATGGTCAGATTGCTGGCCCAGGGATGTGGTTTGCAATCGCTTTTGTGCGAGTCACAAGATTTACAAAACTGTCGCCTGCAGATGTGAGAGAGATTCTGCATCCGCATGACTCCTGAGACTCAAGCCAAAACAAACGGCTTAGCTGTTTGTCACGCAACCTTACTTTCAAACTGCAATGTTATAAATGAAAACTTGGCCTCCACCCATTGCACCCTCTGAGAAAATTTCGGTTGTTCCCCAATTTAAAACAATTTCGGCGGCTTCTTTTAGAAACCATGCGAAATATAATGCTCAGATTTTTAAATGACGACAGAAAATCTTTTGACTTTCAAACGCTAAATTTTCAAAATACTCTTAAATGGAAAATATTAAATTACTACCGAATGCATGATTAGACGGAAAGATTTGCAGTAAATTTTTAGGAAAGATGTTTGCTTTCAAATTCAACGCATTGGCGATGGGAAAATCTCAGCCACAGAGGCCATCTCCATTTGGAAGCAAACAGTTAGGTTTATGCAATTACTCATTCAATCTTGATGCATAATTCAAACTGGATAAAATATCTACAGAAGGTGACCTATCTCTGCCGGAGGTCACGAACTAATGCTATTCATTCGCAAACCGGTCTCAACGCATGTTTTTAAGCTTTTAAATAATAATGAATGACTTTAAGTGACTTGAAAGCACAAAAGAAATGTTAAAAGTAATATAACACTGTTTATATTTACATTTTTTTAGAAAGACGGAAAATTCCGAAAACCTTAAAAATCATTGGAAAGGAGTAAGCCGAGGTTTTCAGTGTACGTGAAGCCTATACATACAAAATAACGGTTAAAAAAATCAGATCAAGACGAATAATGTTTACAAATCGCTCTAACATGAATTCGGTGCAGACAGATCCTTACAACTATGATGGTGGATATGGCCCCTATTAAACAGCCAAAGATTGAGGTATAGATTTTAACACACTTTCACGAGAATAGGCGACATGTTGCCTGTTGTTTTCATTGTTTGAGATGCGGTCAATTAGAGCAAACAGGATGTAACTTGATGTCTCCAACAGGCAAATCACGGGAGTACGCTTTTTCCATAGCTTGCATGTTACCAGGCCAATGAGTGTCTAATAGATTCAAAAGAAATTGTCACATGCAAGCGAAAATATACCATTTGGTGTAGGTTAAGAGGACTTTCCTTTTGTTTAATTTCTTTATTTGTACCTCGGGGGTTCAGTTGCAATGATTTTTAGATCATCCTTAAAACAGTAGTGAATACTTCATGATTTTCATTGTTTTCAGTCGATTTCACTTAAATGGAGCTTCTGTGCTAGGCGTTTATCAAGATCTCCAAAATAAGATATTTCTTAAAAGTGTTTAAGGAAGAAGTGAGTTCTTGGACATTATTTTTAATGAACATGGTCTTAAGAAACCTCGTCGCTGAGAAAAGTGAACGCCCTTAACAGAAGTTGGCAGTAAATATGCTTCAATTTATTTTAAAATGTTCTCTAAGAAGCTACCTATTTTAAGAGTGCTTTCATTGGGCATTTCATTGACGGCTACCTGCGTATTTCACCTTTTTTTAAGGTTAAGCCACGCGAAAAATTGTTAAATTTGAATGGTTTTTAGATTCCTTTGAAGATAATTGATAGTTTTTCTGTCACGAAATAAAATTTTCTCTAATGTTTTGTATTTAAGTCTTTCTTGGTATAATTATTTACGTTTAGACTCCGTTCTTTATAGACAAATGCTTAGCAGGGTGGCCGTAAAAATATTAGGATATTGTGAAGACTGCTAAACTTCTGTCCGTGCTGCTTATGATTTACGCATTAGTGGAAAGCATATCTTATCAGATGGTTCAAATTTAACATAGATTGTGAGTAAGTATATATCCGTAATGATATAAGTGACAAGGACACAGCAGACAAATTCCGGAACATTTAAACAAAGGACTGGCATTAGATGTTATTACTGCGTTTCAGGGCATCAGAAAACACAGATATGCAAATGTAAATTTTCAAAATTGACTAAAAATCTTGATTTCTAAATCTAAACTACTCACTTGCTCCTTGTCTCAGCTGATAAGTGTAAAACCTTCCGTTGGATAAAACTCACGCCATTAGGTTGCACTATTCTCAACTAAAATCACGCGCCAACGCACAGGCTTAATCTAGAATACATATTAACATAGAAACCCACTGGAGCGCAAGGTAACGTTGAGTTCCGCTCCATTTCGTACAAATTAGAACTGATAATGTTATTTATCAACAGATTTTGCATGCAAGAAGAAAATTTGACGGGAAATGTTAAACGAAGAAATAAAATTAGCCGCCGTTTACTTGCCGACAATTGATTGTCTCAATTTCCGTCATCATGTTTCATGTTTCACATACAATGCACACCGTACTGAAAACCGAACTGAATCACGTACTGAACGCCGTTAACTGAAATTCAAAATGTTTACTAAGATGATGGATGTAATTACGATTATCTTGCAGTATAACCCCAAGGTGTTTCAGTCATCGCATGATGCTGGTTTTTCAGTGCGTTGTCATTCAGCCACCTGCGATTATATCATTCGGTAGCAATGACTGCTAAGATATTATGAATATATCACATTGATTTTCGATTCCTTCAGAAATCCAAAGATATTTAACAGAAAGCCTGCAAAAAAGTATCGTTTCAGATTTTGTAACCAACCACCTTCCAATTTTCTACTTGTAGTAGACCTTTTCCAGAAAAATACATTTGCAACAAAATATGCACAATAAGCGATAATTTTTTGCCTGCCTTCTGGGAAATGTCTTAAGATTTATACGCAAATCGAAAATCGATCTGAAAATGTTATAGTACATTTGGTTTAGATTCAATTTTTTCAAGCGGTCGGAAAATAACACAGGTAAAATCCAGCAAATGGTGTTACCTTATGATCTTTCGTTAATTCTGCTTAATAATCGATATTCTTCTTCCACTGAAGTAATCCCATCGAGGCCTCCAAGTTGTTCACAAGTGGGTCAAAGTAATTATTAAAATCTGCCAAAAGCCTCTACTAATTAATTGTGCCTGGTAGTTATCTGGTGGTTTCTATATTGATAGCTTAGAAAACCCTGCTTGGGCAATCAGCTTGCTGTACCAGAATTGGTGGATTCCATACGTTGCAGTAGGCTAAGCGGGTAACTTGACTCAAGTGGGATATTAAACTCATGGCTCTCGGTGAGGGCCTCGTAGTTTAGTTAGCTAGACCTTTGGCAGTACTAAAGCTTCCACTTGCTAGCGTGGGTTCGTATAACACCAAGGCTGCCAAATTCTTTGCAAGTGGATCAACTGAATTCAGAATTTCAGTTAGGGCAATAAAAAGATACATCCCCTACGGAATAAATGACAGAGTTTCTTCCATTTAAAACATCTTCAGGTGTTTTTACCGCTTAAAAGTGCCTCTATGCTAATTCGGGAGTTTTTTATCCCAAGTCGTCTGGTGGTACTTATGCATCCAGGTCTACGTGAGACTCTCGGAGTTAAGGTTCATCGACGGAGCAGTGAATCTGGATGAGGTTATGCTTATCGTGTTCGTTTCGAATGCAGTGTTTTGGCTCCGGGGGAAAAATCATTGTCTAATGGTGGAAAATCTGTCCACAATACCAAAAGAACGGAGGATTTAGAATTGTCACTGCTGGTTTTCCTCTGATCCGGCCAACTCACGTGTCTTCAGCGGTTTAATGTGTCTTTGTGGTTTTTAAAATGCATTTTCTCGTTAGTTTGCCTTTTCGCGACAGGTCTGGATATAATTTGAAGGATTTTGTCTATTCTACAATAATAGTGGTATCATCATCTTGTTACATTTACCGATATTCAATTGTTGGAAAAAGGAGCATTCACCATGCCTGGTTTGTTTTGCCTTCTATTAAAGTTTCAAGATTTTTAAAGTTGCTCATGTTGACATAGCACCGTAATTTTGGTTCTTCAAATTTAGAAATGACACGATTGAAAGCAAAGACATCTCCCTTTCGGGTCGACTGAACAATTTCAAATGAATCTCTCTACATGCAATTTTGGCAGAAAGTGGTCGGCAACCTAGCAGAACATTGACGGAAAACATTAAGGGAAATGAAAACAGGAACCACTCGTACAAGAGTATGTTGCTAAGGGTGCAACAGGCAAGAGGCAGTTAGCTGTTTCACGGTTGTTACCGATTATCAGTACGTCATATGCCTTGTGCAGTGAGGTATATACAGAAGTCAAACAAATGCATGACACTCACTGATGATCGGTAACAACCGTGAAACAGCTGTCTACGTCTTGCCTGTTGCACCCTTAGCAACATACTCTTGTATTTTATGTGGCATGTGTCAAATGACACAAAGTTCATTTATCGCCAGGAGCAGGCTGTCGGGCGGACAGAATGGGATCGAGTGAGCTCCCTACTACATCAGTGAGTGTCATGCGCTTGTTTAACTTCCATTAGGATTCATTTTCAGGTAAGGCTATAGTTAGGGTTAAGGGCAGTTAGAGCTACGTATACGGTTATGGTGCAGTTTAGACTTGCGGTTGAGATATGTGTTAAAGTTAATGTTCGGATTAGGACACGGGAAAATGTACCTTTCTTGGAAGTTGGCACATGGAAACCTGTATTACATGGAGGGCGCCGTATTCCCGTATGCGTATCAGTACTTATGACCCAAAACACTGCACTGGTCCCGCCAGATCCTCCTCGATCACATGAGCTTGACTGTAAATCTTCAAAGACCTGGAACTTTTGTACCCCATGTTGTCCTCGGTACAGCTTTGGGAGCTTGGAAAACGTGCTTGAATGAAACAATGTCCAGATTTCGTGCCAATGTGGGTGAGAACAGGAGAGAAAAAATGAGGATGATGTATATATAGTGCAATTCCTCTTCATTACCAACTAATTTATGCACCAGTGCTGGGTCTACCACACAGGCCAGCTGTGTGTGTCATCGTGATGTTAGTTGAACTGTCAGATTGGACCTCCCAAACTCCACATGGATTAGTCAAGCGTGGAACATGCTAGAGACATTAGCATCTAGGAAGATTTTTGATTACATTGTAGGTGCAGTCAGAGGGCGGGATGGCGCTGTAGCAAAAGTTCATCTTTCTCTGTGCAACTGACATTGGGCCAGTCGTAGTCACTACGGGATTCTATTCGCGTAGGGCGATTAATCACAGTTCTGGTTTTCCTTCCCGCATTCCCCGGAAATCGTGGGGGACGGATAGGGGTCATTTTTGTTGTTGTTTCGGACTACCCCCAACATAGTACATTTGCCAGTAATTCGTAGACTTGATACTGTTAGAGTATGCATGGAAGGACGGAAGGAAGGAGCCAAGAGATTAATGTCTTAATGACGAGTAGCTGGTAGGACTGCTATGTCTGTCTGCGATCGGGCTTTGCCCCCGCTCTGGCATCAGTGTGCCACCCTAAGAGTCTCACGACATCTGGACACTTCAACCTGCTGTTCATGTTACTGCAGAACAGACGGCGACTGAGATATTTTAAATTATTCACAGCTACACGACGAGGAATTTTCCCACCACTGTTCTGCCCGTCCCACGAGACCATTGTGAATGGAGCATTACGCGGAGCGTGAATAGGGAAGGCAGCGAGGCAGGACTAGGTTTTCATCTCGCACTGTCCTAGTAATCGGATACTTCACAACGAGGAGGGCGCCAAGCGTCTCCTAACCCCTCCCCCAACCCCCGACCGCCGGTCCGCCTCCCCCTCTGCCCCCGCAGCAGTAAGCTCATTTATCAGCCTTCCATGTGTCTCTAAAGGCGTAAGTGACATGGCCAGCTTCTGTCAGTCATGAAGCCACTAGGCTAGTGAATTAAGTAGGCCGAAAGTGGTGGGACAATTTTTTTCGCAGTGTGGTTTGCGATGCTGAAAAACTCCGCACGAGCGTCCGGAGTTTAGTCAGCTGCGGGGTGGTAGGCCGGTCCCGGTACACAGACACAAAAGGACTTGGAGGGGATATTTTGCCTCAAAAATTGACTCAGAGGGGGGTAGAAAAACTGATGAGAAGGGCATCTAATTTAGAGCAATTCTCTTCAGACCTGTCCATTTATGCTGCAATGGTAGTAATTAAAATATATGGGTAAGTAGGCAAATCATGCTGTAGCTAGGATGGGGAAGGAGGAGGAAAACGAAACTGTACTCACTGAAGAACAGCAGTCCAGTCCAGCAGACCAGTCCAGCAAACCAGTTTCCCTGGTATTTCTCAGTATTGTTCTACTCACTGCAGTTTGTCTTTCTACGACGAGGATTAGAAGGCGTAATCATGTACATATAGTAGCCTACCTAACTCATGAAATTTAATCCACGAAAATTAGGATGGTAGCATGGCCCACACTTGAATTTGTTAATTGTGTGTTTGTACTGATTTGAGGCGAAAAATGCTGTTAACTAAGGAAGAGCTCATTTCAGATCTGTTTAATAAAGGCAAAACTGGGCAAAATGGGACCAAATCTGACGTTTCTTGATTTCCGGGTGTTTTCCTACGTTATTGCACCCTCTGGAACGAACCTCCTCGTTTGTGTGCGCTGTACTATGAATGAATATTAATACAAGCCAGAAAAACTTAAATATATCCCTTCAGAGAACGGAAAAATGTGATCTTGTGTTCACGAAAAAGCAGGTACATTGAGATCTGACGAATCACATTGTTTTCAGGAAAACAAGGATGGATTTAGTTTAAAAATGCAATTTTGCAAATTTGTGATATCTTATGCTAAAAAACTCAGTAATAACCTTTTGTGTGTATTTTGTTTTACCACACCGATAATATGGAATATTAACAAGCATATATACCGAAAAGCCGCCAAATGACGTCAATTTTCTCTGTCACGTCGTACGCGAAAATGTCCAGGCAATATATTTTTGCAGTTTACTATTAATGAAACCAGAAACTGAAGCGAAAAGGGCGGAAGATGGATATTTCTTAGCAAAATCTCAATTTAAATCTGACCACTCGCTTGTGCATTTTAGAACTGGGCCAAAAAGTAAGCAAATATAGCGAAAAACGCTCCCCTTCAGCAGACATTGTATCCCCTATTTTCAAAGGAGTCGAAAAAACAATTGAACGTCCCCATTTTTTCCTTACTTGATTTTCGAAAACGCTTAGTACGCAGACATTCCAAAACGAAAAATCTAATGTAAGTGTTTTTTAAAGAGGTCTATTTTTATAAGTGTTTGTTAAATCACCATTAGACCTCTTAACTGCCGAATAATGCTGTGGGCATTTATTTTTCTTGGCAGCGAGTTTTCATGTTTAGGTGAGTATTAAAATATGACCCAAGTGGCCATTTGCATTAGAAACGCTGTCTTAGAACTCAATATTTTGGTAAATGCCTCTAAGAAATATCTTATTTTGAAGGATTCGATAGGCAAATACAACAGAATCTACATTTAGGGGCAATAGACAAAAAACACAGGAAACACACATTAATTTCATGAGATAGGTCACTTACTTTGCATACTGATCGTACATGGCCAACACCAAAGAGGCAGGAAAATTGCTTGAATCTCGGCAGGCCAGCGCAACCTCCGTCAACCACCATGTGCCAACACCCTAGTAAATACTATCACTCCGGGTGTGGCCATTAAAATATCACAACTGCGAACCGCAACTGAACCTCCTTACGCTCCTAATCATTGCACTGATCTCTGACCCTAACTCACCGTCTGTTTTCCCCGGAATCGCCATTCTCCATCCCCGCAGACCGAGGGAACCGCAAATGTTCTCCCATCCCCCCCTCCACCGTCCCAAAAATATATCGTAATTATGTGGCCATTCCACCTACACCAACTTTCTGTCCGTCACTCGCTGCCCTCTTGCGCCAACCGATATAGTCTAACTACCTCCCTTACTCTGATACCCATTTCATCTGATGACGGTTTGGTGTTACCAGCGAGAATATTAACAAGTACAACTCCATTATCTGAAAAGCGGGTTTGTTTACTCATAACATCACTGAATGCAAAATACCTCTATTTTTCAATAAAAATGGCAGATAACACGGCCGGTAAGGCCAAAGGAGACTAAAATGCCCATTTCTGGCTCATTAGCCGTCATCAGCTAGTCCATTAGCGATCGATGAGCGTTCATCAACGGACTTTAATATTCCCAATGAAAAACCGGTAAGACAAGGTGCCCGTGGCTCAATGGTTAGAGCGTTTTAATTCTGACCAACAGGTCGCGGGTTCGAGCCACAGGTGGTGTACCACCTGGGTTGAGTATATCTGACTGATGATGAATACGGAGCCAGAAATGGCCATTCCAGTCTCCCTTTTCTTTGCCGGTAATATTCTCTAGGATACTAGCTGCCCTGCGGCTGCTGGCCGGGCTCGATTGTGAGCCCCTAGGCAGAACGGTACGAGTGAGCTCCGTTACGAATCAGTGAGCTTTCGTCAACGAATATCCGTATTCGAGCCATTAATCGCCGTAATTTCATCAACTTTGTCGAACCAAAAATCAATTACCGCATCAACTACGACCCCCCGCGATGAACGTGAGATCTACCGACGAAAGTGGATCTGTGGTTGCCTGGCAACAGCGCCCTAAATATGCTACGCACCTTGTGCCCCAATTACCGTTTTCTTTTATGTTCTCTGATGATGTTTGCGAAATCTGAAACGGCAAGCCAATAAGCACCATGTTCCGATGATCGCCCCTTTCTTCTTCTGAAAAGCAAGCTTCTTGGCATGCGGCTACTAATGCGATTTTGTTTCCTTCCAACAGCTCAGATCTCAGTCCTATCGAAAATAAGTTTACAATTATTAAAAGCAAGTGGCACATGGCAAAGTGTATTTAAGAAAAAACTTGTTTTTTGCAAAATAATCGCATTGACCAAACCAATATAGGCGAGCCAGCTACCGCCATGGTCGATGTACTTTATGCTGTTTTAATTGCAAACGGACAGTCAAAACGTACTGATTTTTTATATTCCTTATTATTTTTATTCATTACCCCCTTTTCATGCGTCGGCCTTTCGTATGCACCCTTATAATTAGCCTTTTTTAATTACATAGCTATTATCTACAATTCCATATATCAGTGAAAATAATTATAATATTAATGACCATTAAGTATATTTTTGTGAACCATAGTTTCTTTTCCGCTGTATGGCTTTGGGGGACGCACTGTTGGCTGATTTTGCGTAACAGGGATTTTCTCTTGAGAATCATGAACATTCATGCGTTAGTGCCTCTACTGCACATTGTAACCTCCTTCCATGTCGGCTGCCATCGAAAACGGGGTTTGTTTTAGCCGTATCACTGGATATTAACCCCGAAACGGTCATTGACCTATCAGTAATATCTTATTAATACGTTGGGAGGTTGGGGGCGTTAAAGCGTACGATCCACAACTTGATAACGTCCCGGCCCCGAGCGCAACGGTGTCGGCGACAGAATATGCCACTCAGCGCGGTAAACAACGTCCTTTCTGAGCGATGATCAGTCCATGGATAGTGCAACAGGGGCGGTGACGGGCACTTCGATGATCTGACTTTCATTCGCTATCGTCGGTTGGTGGTCTTGGTAACTGCTCAAGAAACGTCACAGCCCACACTAGTCCGCCCGAGAATGCCATCCCCTCCCACGTTGCGTGTCAAGTAATCGACACTTCCTAGCGCAGTTCCTTTTAGCTGACATCTGGACAGGAAAGTGGCTTCCTGCGGTTCTTCTCTCCTCTCCGACTGACTGTAGACTTTGTCTACTGTCCGCGGCTGTTGACAGTTGACTTCAGTTGCCTTAGTTGATAGAAGTGATTTCTGGAGCGAGCATGAGCAAATCAAACCCCGTAGTTTTTTCGGCATATGTGCTCGTTTTTATAGCGGAATGAATCGCGTAGCACACCAGGTACCCACATCACATATGGTCATGTTATTCTGCCCGCGATGAACGCGAGGTATGCCAACGATATTGGGTCTGTGGTTGTCCTATAAATACAACGCAACTTGCGCCACAAGTAACCTTTGCTGCAACTGCCTCTGATGATAGGTTCAAGAGACAATTCGAAACACTAGGCCGAAAAGCAATATGTTCCAGTGAGCACCTCTTCTTCGTCTAAGCTACTTCCTGGAACTCGCCTGCTCGCTTCTATCAAGAATTTTTCAAATGATGATTTGGCAAACAAATTTGCACAGGGCTTGTAATTTTATCATCCAAATTGAAATATTATGAGAAAGAACAAAACAATGGGGTGCCTTCGTTTGCAAGAAAACTGGCTGCAGAATAGGACAGATTCCCGGTAATAGGTCATCGCAGTTGACTATTTCTGAACAGTTTTCTCTCACTGAGCAACCTGCAGACATTATACCACTTCATACGATGTATCAGCCACCAGTGGCTGCTGTCATCGTAGTTTCTGGTAGCCCTCCAACAATCTTGAGACTCTGAGAATAGTTTTTTTCGTTCACACTTTTTTGAAGGCTACTGAGATTTGCAGGCATTTGACTGTTTAATGTTCTAGCTTGATCTTCTTGTTGTGTGCTCTGGCAAAGAAGTGAGCTTACCTTCAATGAAATTCAGCTTATATCTTTTGCGCAACCACGCGAGTAGATATTTCTTGGGGTAGTCTGGTTTGGTAGTTTATCAGTACCTCGAAGCCTGTGATATCAAACCTGCCTACATCCTGAGAATTGTACTGTACCCTTCTATAATCGTATTATTCTGTGTGGTCAGAAAACTGATTGAATGCCAATACCTGCTGATGTAGTTTTCCGGCTAACATCTTCCTTAAAGCAACCTTTAATTACTGAGTCCTCGTGGTGGAGCCCATTTATTTACTGCTTCAAAGGATGTAAAATTCAGGGGAACAGGAGTTTCGGCTGGTTGAATAAATTTCGTTGTGACCACCAGTAGTAAGCAACATTTCCTGTGTTTGCACGTCCAACTTTTATTTTTTAAATCACCAGAGCTCGTTTAAATAGTCAAAAAATAGTGTTATTTGCTCTCACTTTCAAAAGGGTACTTAATCTGGGCCGGGACGAGGAAAAACCTGGAGAAAAAACTTCAATCAATTTTTCTCCGCTACATGCGAATTTGGAGTCAAACCTTTCCGTGATCACCCGCGATGATAGTTCTCATCAAATAATATTCCTTACCTGATAAATTTTTATTGCACTGCGAATTCGCTGATGGCTCCTTGGTGGAGACTTCAATACTAAACTGAAGGAAAGAATTCAGGTTGGCAAAAGTATTTGCATTTGAACATTATTGGAAACTTTCGGCAGGATATGACCGTATTCTAAGATCAACAGGCCTATAAAGCCTACATGACAGTTCTTCGAAGTACACTATAAATGTTCTGACGTACTACAATTTGTTTTCGGAGATAAAACATACCGCCAAACACTTAAACATGGGCATTGGGATCTAACAAACCAATGGTTTGTTGAACTTCCATACTCCTCCACACTCATCAATAGTTTATTTAAAAACTTAAAATTCGCAGTAAAATAACTACATGGGCAATGGGCTTTAGTTATTTTTTTTTATAGAAATATAAATTATTTGAATTGTCACATTATGCTGACGCTGTCCTGATTTCAGGCCAAAAATGGCGTTGCGGCTTAGAATCCATTAAGACTGGTGACGGCTGCTAAATCAGAACTGATCTAACTCACCCGTAACTGCGAACGGCTCTCAGCGGCAGTATATAAGTAGGGTTATTATTTTCCTGTTTGTGGAAAATGAATGCTATGCTGTTAATTTGTTAACGTTGGCTTAAGGCAGCCCAAATATTTTAAAAATATTTAAGCCACCATTGAGAGGGTTCGCGGCAAAAAATCCACCTAAAATTCACACCCATTTCTGCTGCAATTACATGGCTCTATGGTAAAAAGAGCAGATGGCAGTTCGTTTCAAAACACCCTTTGACAGACGTTTTCATAAAATAACCTATCCAGTTGCTTACCGCTGTTTGCTTTTTGCCTGGGATGAGAATTTTGTTGCAATGTGTAAGACCTGCAGTACGTGGTACTTCTAGTCTAAATAGGTTCCATTTGGTGCAGCAAACTACTCACAATATCAGCGCAGACATTGGTCCTTGCAAGCAACTTTAGTATATGACAAAAATTTGCTCAATACTAGATTACTCGAATGTGTTATAAGCAAACGAAGATAATGGGTCATCCAATATGAACCAACCTTACAAGCACACATATCAGAATTAAAGCTCTAAACAATCGGAATTTCGCTTTTATGCATGACTGAACTCATCGCTCACCAAAAACAGGAAGACAAATGCACTCAAGTGGAAGCAAAACCTCGGTGAAAAATTCGCCCATCGTTGGAAGACCAACCAATAGCCAAACAGTCCAGGCTATTTGCGAAAAAAAAAACAATCAATTAGCAAACTATATCTGCAGGGAGAGATTTGGGAGAAAGTATACCTGAGAGAGAGGTAAAGGAAAAAATAGTTATTCAGAAATAGGCCTTGACTTCCTCGTGCATACAGGCAAATGGGCTAAATGATGAGCCAGATTTCTTTGATCAATGGATGTTATATCTTAGATTCTGTTCTTAAGCCATGGGTCCGTCGTCGTGACATATGCCATCGGGCGTATTAGACATGTTCAAAGTGCGCTCACCGATCAGCTCCCACGAAATCACACGAAGGCCGTGATTAATTTCGTATCTTCTCGCAGCTGGTTGTCCGATTCACTCCAAGGTCGCTGCGCGGTAGGACGTGTAGATCCGCATGGTCACCAGATAAAGTTGGTCGTCTCATCTAATAATTATTCGATGTTAAAACATCCTCCTCTGGACGTATTTGCCAGTTTCACCACTAAAATTGGTTTTGTAGGAGGATAATTCAATCTGATACCTAGCACTAGATTTTTAATTGATCTGCACTAAGGCCTTTGGTTGCGTAAGGTTACAGTCTGCATGCTAGTCCAATTGTCAGATTCTCCTCCATTCAATATATCATTACCATATGACACTGCGGAGCAGAACCTCGTTCTAGGACTCGTTCTCGCAATTAGCCTACTTGTTTAAAATTAATCTTCCAGGATATCCATCGGCTGTCCGCCACCTTCGGAAATATCGTAGTTCCACAGTTTTGTCGTGTGGTTCGCTGAAAAATAATGTTCAGCTGCAGCTGTGGACAGGCCAGTGACACTGAATTCAGATGTTCAGTAAAAGTAATATATATATATATATATATATATATATATATATATATATATATATATATATATATATATATATATATATATATGAAAGTGTGCGGCTCACCGATCTGCTAAAAAGGAACATGTAGGTTCCGTTATGTCCTGGAGCTCACATTAGAGCCCCCGCAGGCGGTCGCATAGTGACTGGTAGCATATGATAGAGTGGAACCGACAAAGACAAGGGAGACAGGTATGGCCATTTCTGGTTTATTAGCCGTCATCAGCCAGTCATACCCAATCCCAAGTGTGGCACACCTGGGATCCGAATCCGCGACATTTGGTAACTGAGTCGAACGCTCAACCATTGAGCCACGGGCTCGTTGTTTTGTCGGTTGCGATCGGGAACATGATGAAAGTGTTTGGCTCACCAATCTGCTTAAGGAACATGCTTGTTCCGTGGTGCCCTGGAGCTCAAATTAGAGCCTTCCCAGGTGGTCGCATAGCGACTGGTAGCATATGATAGAGTGGAACCGACAAAGACAAGGGAGACTGGAATGCCCATTTCTGACTTATTAGCCGTCATCAGCCAGCCTTACCCAAACCCAGGTGCTGCTGCGCCCGAGCCTCGAACTCACGACCTTGTTGAGCAGAAGACCAACGCTCTACCAACTGCGCCACGAGCTCGTTGTCTTGCCGGTTTAAATCTGGAATATTGACAATGGTAATAAGGGGGTTACCGATCAGTTACAGGACTCACTCGTCCTTTTGTGCCTATATACTGAGCTGCCTTATGGCTGTTGGCGGTGTTTGAGAAATAGCCCCAAGGCACAACGGGACGAGTGAGTCCTGTAACCGATCAGTGAGCGCCCATTTACAATTGTCATTATTCCCGATCGAAACCAGCAAGACAACGAGCTCGTGGCGCAGTGGGTATTTC
>WEDG01006591.1:0-13946 GCA_017591395.1 Schistocephalus solidus
TGTGCTTCGTTCGGTTACGTATTGCTCTTGTTTGTAGAATGGGCATTGCGTGGTTATTCCACAGTGGTTGATTGTCTTCGACCCAAATGTTCATTGAAATTTCGGGTCCTGACCATAAAAGTCATGTCCGAATCATCTGACTCCATGTCCTGCACTTAATAATTTCAGAAATTATTTCCTTGATTATTCTCTGGAGTCCATATACCAGAAACCGCATAGAGGACGCTGGGGGACCCACTGAGGAGCCGAACCCCTCGTTGCTGCGTCACGCAGCAGCAGAAAACATCGGCGAAACACGTGTCTGGGCTTTTAGCTAGTACCTATGTCGGAAGTACGGTATAATATATGTGCCATATACGATTCATACTACTTTTACTGCTACTTGTTTGTAGAATGGGCATTACGTGGTTATTCCACAGTGGTTGATTGTCTTCGACCCAAATGTTCATTGAAATTTCGGGTCTGACCCTTAAAAGTCATGTCGAATCACCTGACTCCATGTCCTGCACTTAATAATTTCAGAAATTATTTCCTTGATTATTCTCTGGAGTCCATATACCAGAAACCGCATAGAGAACGCTGGGGGACCCACTGAGGGAGCCGAACCCCTCGTTGCTGCGTCACGCAGCAGCAGAAAGCATCGGCGAAACACGTGTCTGGGCTTTTTAGCTAGTATCTATGTCGGAAAGTACGGTATAATATATGTGCCATATAAGATTCATACTACTTGTAGTACTACTTGTTTGTAGAATGGGCATTACGTGGTTATTCCACAGTGGTTGATTGTCTTCGACCCAAATGTTCATTGAAATTTCGGGTCCTGACCGTAAAAGTCATGTCCGAATCACCTGACTCCATGTCCTGCACTTAATAATTTCAGAAATTATTTCCCTTGATTATTCTCTGGAGTCCATATACCAGAAACCGCATAGAGAACGCTGGGGACCCACTGAGGAGCCGAACCCCTCGTTGCTGTGTCACACAACAGCAGAAACATCGGCGAAACACGTGTCTGGGCTTTTCAGCTAGTATCTATGTCGGAAAGTACGGTATAATATCTGTGCCATATAAGATTCATACTACTTGTAGTACTACTTGTTTTGTAGAATGGGCATTACGTGGTTTTTCCACAGTGGTTGATTGTCTTCGACCCAAATGTTCATTGATATTTCGGGTCTGACCCTAATAAGTAATGTTCGAATACTCTGACTCCATGTCCAGCACTTAATAATTTCAGAAATTATTACCATGATTATTCTCTGGAGTCCATATACCAGAAACCGCATAGAGAACGCTGGGGACCCACTGAGGAGCCGAAACCCCTCGTTGCTGTGTCACGCAGCAGCAGAAAGACATCGGCGAAAACACGTGTCTGGGCTTTTAAAGCTAGTATCTATGTCGGAAAGTACGAGTATAACGTCTGTGCCATATAAGATGATACTACTTGAGGTACTACTTGTTTGTAGAATGGGCATTACGTGGTTTATTCCACAGTGGTTGATTGTCTTCGACCAAAATGTTCATGTGAAATTTCGGAGTCTGACCCTAAAAGTCGTGTCGAATCATCTGACTCCATGTCCAGCGCTAATAATTTCAGAAATTATTTACCTTGATTATTCTCTGGAGTCCACTATGCCAGAAACCGCATAGAGAACGCTGGGGGACCCGCTGAGGGAGCCGAACCCCTCGTTGCTGCGTCACGCAGCTAGCAGACATCGGCGAAACACGTGCTCTGGGCTTTTAAGCTAGTACACTGATGATGTGCGGTAGTACTATAATTATTGCCATATACGATTCATACTACTTGTGAGTTCTACTTGTGTGTGTTGGTGCATTACGTGGATGTGCACAGTGGTTGATTGTCTTCGACCCAAATGTTCAATGAAATTTCGGGATCTGACCCTAAAAGGTCATGTCCGAGTCACCTGACTCCATGTCCTGCACTTAATTATTTCAGAAATTATACCCGGAGTATATCCGGATTAACCACATTGTAAGCCGACGAGGGGCGAGCGGGTCTTTGCGCGGGCCGGAGCATCAGTTTGGCAGTCGGCGGTGAACGACGTGTCTGGGCTTTTGACGGCTAGTACCTATGCCGAAAATACTGTATTATATGTGTGCCATATATGATTGATACTACTTGAGTACTAATTGTTTGTAGAGATGGGCATTACGTGGTTATTCCACAGTGGTTGATTGTCTTTCGACCCAAAATGTTCATTGAAATTTTTGGGATCTGACCATAAAAAGTCATGTCCGAATCACCTGACTCCATGTCCTGCACTCTAATAATTTCAAGAAATTATTTACGCGATTATTCTGCCGAGTCGCGCCGACCAGAAACCGCATAGAGAACTGGGGGACCCACTGAGGAGCCGAACCCTCGTTTGCTGATTGTCACACAGCAGCAGCAAGACACATCCGGCCCGAAACACGTGTCTAGCAGACTTTAGGCTGAAGTATCTATGTCGGAAGTACATGGTATAATCGTCTTTGCCATATATATATATGCATATATATATATATATATATATATATATATATATATATATATGATATAGTGAATGTAGTTCGCCGATCTGGTTAAGGAACACTTATGTTCCGCTGTGCCTTGGAGCTCACTTTAGAGCCCTTGCGAACGAGTCGCATAGCGACTTGAGATATATTTTTGATAAGATGGAACCGACAAAGACAAAGGGGAGACCGGAATGGCCATTTCTGGCTTTTTAGCCGTCATCAACCAGTCATACCCAATGTTAGAGTGTGGATCATCCCGAGATTCGAACCCGCGACCTTTGGTCATTGAGTGTAACACTCTACCATTGAGCCACAGGCCCGTTGCTTTGTCGGTTGTGATCGGGATATATGGACTATGAAAGTGTGGTGTTCACCGATCTGGTTAAGGGAACACTTATGTTCATCTTATCCAAAATATATCTCCAGAGTCACTATACGAGCTTTACCCGCGAGGGCTATAGACTCAGGCACAGCGGAACATGAGTTTTCATTAACCAGATCGGTGAACCACGCTTTCATAGTCCATATTCCCCGATCGCAACCGACAAATCAACGGGCCGGGGCTCAATGGTAGAATGTTACACTCAGTACCAAAGGGCGCGGGTTCGAATCTCGTGTGATCACGCCTGGGATTGGGTATGACTGGCTGATGACGGCTATGCAGCCAGAAATTGCCATTCCGGTCTCCCTATGTCTTTGTGGGTTCCATCTTATCAAGTCATGTCTCAAGTCGCTATGGGCTGCCCGCGAGATGCTCTAGAAAGTGAAGCTCAAGGCACAGCGGAACATAAGTGTTCCTTAACCAGATCGGTGAACACCACACTTTCATAGATCCATATTCCCGATCGCAACCGACAAAGCAACGGTCCCGTTGCTTAATGGTAACTCAATGACCAAAGGTCGCGGGTTCGAATCTTGGGTGATCCACACCTGGGATTGGGTATGACTGGCTGATGACGGCTAATAAGCCAGAAATTGCCATTCGGTCTCCCCTTGTCTTTGTCGGGTTCCATCTTATCCAAAATATGTGCTCAAGTCGCTATGCGACTGACCGCGAGGAGCTCTAAAGTGAGCTCAAGGCACAGCGGAACATAAGTGTTCCTTAACCAGATCGGTGAAAACCACACTTTCATAGTCCATATTCCCGATTGCAACCGACAAAGCAACGGGCCCGTGGCTCAATGGTAGAGTGTTAAACTCAATGACCAAAGGTCGCGGGTTCGAATCTCAGTGATCAACCGCAAGTTGGGTATGAATGGCTGATGACGGCTCATAAGCCAGAAATTGCCATTCCGGTCTCCCTTGTCTTTGTCGGTTCCATCTTATCAATATATATATATATATGATATAGATATATATATATATATATTATATATATATAAAAATTGAATAACTGTAATAGTATGCATTCCGAGGTGATAATGAAGGAAGAAGGTTCGTCGGAAAAATCGAGTTTTACTCGTGAATTTTTTTCAAGCAGGTTACACCGGCCCGTCGTCAGATGAAATGAAAAGTGGGAATTGGGATTATCATACTAGAGAGCTTAGTGGGGGGCAGCCAGAGCATACATGCGTAGGAGGAGTCGCGAGAGGTGTTACGATAAATTTTGGGAGTGAGGGGAGGTTTTAAAGTCCCGATTGTGGTTCACGCGTCCGTGGGGGGGAGGGCGAAGTATACCACGTCCGTGGATTTCCACTTGGTCAAACATGGATAAGCTTTTGTTGGTTTAAGGTCGACGCGAGTCAGTAAGCCGTGCACGTAGACCTTCGTAATCTGCATCCAGATGGGCAGGGTAGTTGATGCTGTTTGAGTTGGAGTGCCAAGCTTCGAAGAATTCTTGTGCCTGCTTGGTGTTAGCCATGGCGACCACGTCGGTTGCGTCCCAATCGAAGCGGTGGTCACTGTCCACGGTGTGCGCAAACACGAGGGACAAAGGATCACGGCGACGGATAGCCAGTTTATGTTCGTTTATGCGGGTTCCAAGTTTTCGACCCGAATGGCCTACGTAAGCACTAGAGCGATTTGCACACGGAATGCGGTAAATTACATTCGTTTGCTGCTCTTATACTATGGGTCTTTGACTCGCGATAGTGCTGTTTGCAGGGAGGACGCCGGCTTGTGGGCGATGGGGATGCAAAACCAATTTAATTGTCTGGCGATCGCTTCGGAAATTCCCTGCATGTAGCGAAGACAGTAGAATTTCCGCGACACTGTTACTCCATTAGATTCGACGCTTTGTGGTTGTCTCTGGCGTCTAAGACAGTTTTTCACAAAGTTGAACGGGTATCCATTGCGTCGGAATAAGCGATACAAGTAAGCAAGTTCCTTCTTAAGTAGGTCGTCCCTGCTACAGTAGCAAAAAACACCGGGCTTTATATATATATAACCATATATATATATATATATATATATATATATATATATATATATATATATAATCAATGGTAGTGGGGCGCTCACCGATCGGTTACAGGACTCACTCGTCCTGTTGTGCCTTGGGGCTAACTCTCAAGCCCCACCAGCAGCCGTAAGGAAGCTAAGTGTATAGGCAGAATAACATGACCGACAAAGACAAGGGAGACTGGAATGACCATTTCTGGCTTATTAGCCGTCATCAGCCAGCCATACCCAACCCCAGGCGCTGCGGCGCCAGAGCCTCGAACTCGCGACCTTGTAGGGCAGAAGTCCAACGCTCTACCCACTGCGCCACGAGCTCGTTGTCTTGCCGGTTTCGATCGGGAATATAAACAATGGTAGTGGGGCGCTCACCAATCGGTTACAGGACTCACTCGTCCTGTTGTTCATTGGGGCTAACTCTCAAACCCCGCCAGCAGCCGTACGGCAGCTAAGTGTATAGGCAGAATAACATGACCGACAAAGACAAGGGAGACTAGAATGGCCATTTCTGGCTTATTAGCCAGAAATATATATATATATATATATATATATATATATATATATATATATATATATATGATAGTGTGGGGCTCACCGATCTGCTTAAGGAACATGCATGTTCCGTTGTGCCCTGGAGCTCAGACTAGAGCCCTCGCAGGCGGTCGCATAGCGACGTGTAGCATATGATGGAATGGAACCGACAAAGACAAGGGAGACCGAATGGCCATTTCTGGCTTATTAGCCGTCATCAGCCAGTCATACCCAATCCCAAGTGTGGCACACCTGGGATTCGAACCCGCGACCTTTGGTATTTGAGTCGAACGCTCTACCATTGAGCCACGGGCTCGTTGTTTTGTCGGTTGTGATCGGGAATATGATGATGATAGTGTGGGGCTCACCGATCTGCTTAAGGAACATGCATGTTCCGTTGTGCCCTGGAGCTCAGACTAGAGCCCTCGCAGGCAGTCGCATAGCGACGTGTAGCATATGATGGAATGGAACCGACAAAGACAAAGGGAGACCGGAATGGCCATTTTCTGGCTTATTAGCCGTCATCAGCCAGTCATACCCAATCCCAAAGTGTGGCACACCTGGGATTCGAACCCGCGACCTTTGGTATTTGAGTCGAACGCTCTACCATTTGAGCCACGGGCTCGTTGTTTTTGTCGGTTGTGATCGGGAATATGATGATAGTGTGGGGCTCACCGATCTGCTTAAGGAACATGCATGTTCCGTTGTGCCCTGGAGCTCAGACTAGAGCCCTCGCAGGCGGTCGCATAGCGACGTGTAGCATATGATGGAATGGAACCGACAAAGACAAAGGGGAGACCGGAATGGCCATTTCTGGCTTATTAGCCGTCATCAGCCAGTCATACCCAATCCCAAGTGTGGCACACCTGGGATTCGAACCCGCGACCTTTGGTATTTGAGTCGAACGCTCTACCATTTGAGCCACGGGCTCGTTGTTTTTGTCGGTTGTGATCGGGAATATGATGATAGTGTGGGGCTCACCGATCTGCTTAAGGAACATGCATGTTCCGTTGTGCCCTAGAGCTCAGACTAGAGCCCTCGCAGGCGGTCGCATAGCGACGTGTAGCATATGATGGAATGGAACCGACAAAGACAAGGAGACCGAATGGCCATTTCTGGCTTATTAGCCGTCATCAGCCAGTCATACCCAATCCCAAGTGTGGCACACCTGGGATTCGAACCCGCGACCTTTGGTATTTGAGTCGAACGCTCACCATTGAGCCACGGGCTCGTTGTTTTTGTCGGTTGTGATCGGGAATATGATGATAGTGTGGGGCTCACCGATCTGCTTAAGGAACATGCATGTTCCGTTGTGCCCTGGAGCTCAGACTAGAGCCCTCGCAGGCGGTCGCATAGCGACGTGTAGCATATGATGGAATGGAACCGACAAAGACAGGAGACCGGAATGGCCATTTCTGGCTTATTAGCCGTCATCAGCCAGTCATACCCAATCGAAGTTGGCACACCTGGGATTCGAACCCGCGACCTTTGGTATTTGAGTCGAACGCTCTACCATTGAGCCACGGGCTCGTTGTTTTGTCGGTTGTGATCGGGAATATGATGATGATAGTGTGGGGCTCACCGATCTGCTTAAGGAACATGCATGTTCCGTTGTGCCCTGAGCTCAGCTAGAGCCTCGCGGGCGGTCGCATAGCGACGTGTAGCATATGATGGAATGGAACCGACAAAGACAAAGGGGAGACCGGAATGGCCATTTCTGGCTTATTAGCCGTCATCAGCCAGTCATACCCAATCCCAAGTGTGGCACACCTGGGATTCGAACCCGCGACCTTTGGTATTT
This sequence comes from Schistocephalus solidus, assembly GCA_017591395.1. NCBI lineage: Eukaryota > Metazoa > Platyhelminthes > Cestoda > Diphyllobothriidea > Diphyllobothriidae > Schistocephalus > Schistocephalus solidus. Next base: position 7,247 of record WEDG01006591.1, read on the forward strand.
GAGTCGAAATGCAAGGTCGGGTTCCGTGAAGTGTACCACTGGGATTAGTATGACTGGCTGATATTTAATAATAAACTTTTCCAAGTAACATTCAATTCTCCTGTCTTTGTCATGTCCATCATATCTTACGTCATCTGACCTGGAAATCTAGTCTGAAAAGCTCCAGGCACAGCAAGTATGCATGTTCTAAGCAGATCGTCTCGATTCCCGATCTGTTCGACTGTAAACAACGAGCCCGATGGCCTCAATGGATACGTTCGAGCGCAATACCAAAGTGCGCGGGTTGGCATCAGGTTTGATATACCCGGACAATTGTGTTGATGACGACTAATGACGGTAGCATTCAATTCTCCATCATTCCATCATTGCATCGCCATCTCATGCGGCCGCCTGACGAACTCTCGAGGCTCAACCAGCAGGCTGTCATCTGCACCAAGCTTTCGCATTCGTCTATTCAGCTCGACAAATCGTCGCCGCGAGATCGACAGACGTGGAGTCGATAGATCTGCTGGTATATGTTTATTGACATTGGCTATCTTTCGAAATGTATTCTCCACTGTCTTCGATTCAAATCATATCCACGTCGCTATTACGGCTCGCCTGCGGGGCTCACAGTCTGAGCTCAGGGCGCAACGGAACATGCATGTTCCTTGCATCGGTGAGCACACTATCATCATATTCCCGATTACCCAACCGACGAAACAACGAGCCCGTGGCTTAAATGGTGAGGCGTTCGACTCAATCTAAAGGTCGCGGGTTCGAATCCCGGGTGTGTGCGGACGAGTTGGGTACTGGCTGATGACGGCTAATAAGCCGAAATGGCCATTCCGGTCTCCTTGTCTTTTGGTCGGTTCCATTCGATCGCCCATGCTACACGTCGCTATGCGACCGCCTGCGAGGGCTCTGGTCTGAGCTCCAGGGCACAACGGAACATGCATGTTCGCTCAGCGAATCGGTGAGCCCACACTATGCATCATATTCCCGATCACAACCGACAAAACAACGAGCCCGTGGCTCACATGGTGGAAAGCGTTCGGGCTCAGATAGCCAAAGGGTCGCGGGTTCGAGATCGGTGTGCCACACTTGGGATTGGGTATGACTGGCTGATGACGGCTAATAAGAAAGCCAGAAATGGCCATTCCGGTCTCCTTGTCTGTCGGTTCCATTCCATCATATGCTACACGTCGCTATGCGACCGCCTGCGAGGGCTCTGGTCTGAGCTCCAGCTAACTGGAACATGCATGTTTCATGCGGCAGATCGGTGAAGGCGCACTATCATCATGTTATCCCGATCACAACCGACAAAACAACGAGGCCCGTGGCTCAAATGGTGAAGCGTTCGACTCAAATACCAAAGGGTCGCGGGTTCGAATCCCAGGTCAGTGCCACGCTTGGGATTGGGTATGAAACTGGCTGCTGACGGCTAATAAGCCAGAAATGGCCATTCCGGTCTCCCACTGTGTCTTTGTCGGTTCCATTCCATCATATATGCTACACGTCGCTATGGAAGCCGCCTGCGGGGAGCTCTAGTCTGAGCTCCAGGGCACAACGGAACATGCATGTTCCTTAAACGAATCGGTGAATTACACTATCATCGCCGTTTACGATCACAACCGATAAAACAACGAGCCGTGGCTCAAATTGAAACGTTCCAGCTCAAATACCAAAAGGTCGCGGGTTCGAATTCCGGAATGTGCCACGCGGGATTGGGTATGACTGGCTGATGACGGCTAATAAGCCAGAAATGGCCATTCCGGTCTCCCTTTCTGTCGGTTCCATTCCATCATATGCTACACGTCGCTATGCGACCGCCTGCGAGGGCTCTAGTCTGAGCTCCAGGGCACAACGGAACATGCATGTTCCTTAAGCAGATCGGTGAGCCCCACACTATCATCATATTCCCGATCACAACCGACAAAACAACGAGCCCGTGGCTCAATGGTAGAGCGTTCGACTCAAATACAAAGGTCGCGGGTTCGAATCCCAGGTGTGCCACACTTGGGATTGGGTATGACTGGCTGATGACTTGCTAATAAGCCAGAAATGGCCATTCCGGTCTCCCTTGTCTTTGTCGGTTCCATTCCATCACATGCTACACGTCGCTATGCGACCGCTCTGCGAGGGCTCTAGTCTGAGCTCCAGGGCACAACGGAACATGCATGTTCCTTAAGCAGATCAGTGAGCCCCACACTATATATATATCCAGAAATATATATATATATATATATATATATATATATATATATATATATATATATATATATATATATATATAGTCAAGCATGCGTAACACTCACTGATGTGGTTAGGATCTCACTCGATCCCATTTCGTCCGCCAGCCCGCCAGCTAGCTAGCTACCGGCGATAAACGAACGTTGTGTCATAGGACACATACCATATATATATAATGCGAAATGACACTACCAACAAAGACAAAGGAGACTGGAATGGCCATTTCTGGCTTATTAGCCGTCATCAGCCAGCGATACGCAACTCCAGTTGTCGCAGCACTCGAGGCTTGAACTAACGACATATTGGTTAGAAGTCCTACGCTCTACCCACTGCTCACGAGCTCGTTGTCTTTCCGGTTTCGATCGGGATTATAAACTACTGTAAGTAGGCGCTCACCGATCGGTCATCGATATTTCAAGTAAAATATACTGTTGCCTGTCCGCGTGCCAGATTAATATCAAGACCAGTTGAATGTAAATGATACTGGTGTTTAGTGGAGTACAACGCACACCTAATAACTCAGTTTACTTATTCAAGCTAAAAAAATATTGTTTGGCTGCTCAAGAACGAACAACCTTTGGGTTACCGGAAAGGCACCTACATTCCTCATCAACCACTATAATCGCAAATGCCAATGTCGACCAAATTTGGGAGCAAGGTCAACGGGTTTACATAGATTATCACAGCGTTTACTAGGAAATAAAACGGAAATAATTGCTGAATATTCGAAGACTTCTGCGAGAAATTCTTTTAAATTTAAGTGTATCTAACAAACTCCGACTACAAAAAGACCGATTTTATTGGGATGATTGCATCTTCCTACATTTATTTGACAAACATCTCGGCGTGGCAAAATGTTTTCGATCGCCGATTCTAACATTCACATGACACTGCGATTTACCTGAGCGGCAAAGGACTCAAACACTAACTTTACCCTGCATTTATCTTAAGGTATTCACTGTCAAGCCAAAATCGGTACAAGTCCTCTCGATGAAGTATGTGCGGTTGCATGGGGCGTTTGCAATGTAAGTTTCTGATACTATTACCCATCAAATTGGGATTAAACACGTAAATTAGCATTCTGCAGATAGCCGGTATGCGCTTGGCAGAAAGCAATAAAAGGCCCTTTTATGCTTCTAGAACAAACGAAATTGGTGTTTAATGGACATTAAAGAACCACATAAAACAGCGCATTGCCACGCAACCTAAACAGAAGCCGAGGACAGCGATAGGAGTGTTCAAGTAGACAGGAACACTGAACGTCAACTTGTTTCTTGATCGCCAGTAAACCAGCAGGTTTAATTCGGCGGGGGCTAGGAAAATCGCAGGGAAAGTTTAAAGGTCGTATAAATGACTTGCTTCTACATGAGCAGACGGTTAGCAGCTCTGGATACGAGCATCTACCACTCCAATATTTCCAAATCGCATGTCGGAGAAGACGGATATGGGACAAACTTTACTGCGGCAAGTGAGCGTACGCGCGGTTAAGCAGGCAGTGGCAGCAAATTTTCTCACCAGCCAAGTGACGGCCGTTTGGTTTGATGGCCCAGGGCGATGCAGGTGAGTGCGCCTAGACTTTTTTGACCCCAGTCAATCAGCGATGACGCGGCTTTGATTGGCCTCGTGCCGAGCCTCACGCAGCTGCACCAATCGATTGACTAGGAGGCGTTAAGCGGATTGAAGACGGCATTGGGGATCGGCCGCGCTGGTGCTCGAGGGATCAGACTGGTCGTTCACGACTATCCACTGGGCAAAGGGTCTCTGGCGCCCGATCTGACGAGTTAAAATTATTTCCCCCTACAGCGACAGATCGGATGTAATTTAACTGCACCGAGGCCTGCGGGAACAATGTCGAACCAGTTTTTACGTCGATCCTTTCCAGCGAGGTGACGTTCCACGTAGGACAGCCTACTGAGCTCCGAAAGCTGCGATGTGCAAAGCGCTCGAGTCACGCCAGCCGTCACTCTTTTTTTGATACGAAGGTCACTTTTGTGAAGGAGAATTATCCATAGATGGTGGTCAGTGCTCTCCAATTTTCGTCCTAAGCGATGAAGACGGGACAGTGGTGACTGTTTACGACAATTGGATCGTCGCAAGCGGCAACACACCCCCCTACACCACGAGGAAAAATTAACCGCAGTGACTTGCGCTTGAACTCATTTGTAGTAAAGCAGACATTCGATGCATCTGATTCAATCACTTTCCAAAACCAGCTCTCGCCCTCCAATGGCGGGGCAAGTCAAACGGATCGAGGGTAGGCCGGTGCGCCGTGAGTGACAAACAGCCCGCGTACGCGTGCTACTAAAGACCTGCTCTTTGATCCTAATGTGACAGAGTACATTCAACGAGGGATCTTCCATCTCACCTTAATGCCGCAACAAGCAGCCACTGAAGTCTGATCTTAGGACCTCGATAGGCAACTTTCCAAGCCAAGGGCGGCCGTTTTGTAGTATTTACCTCGCTCTCTTTACGCGCCCAATATGTTTGGACGGTAAGACGAGGAAAGGACAGATGATTGAAACGGATACGGTGACGGAACAAATTAATAACCCACCTCCACAGCCAGATGCATAGCCGTGAGGAAAAACAAGTCTGACGCATACTGAGAATGCTGGAATGAACACCACGACCAATAACTCCGAAGCAATGACCTATCACGCTGTCACCCTGCAAACGACAGAAAGAAAACTCTGAAGCATAAGAAAATCAAGCGACTCAAGGGACTGACACGCCCAGTGCTTGATGACAATTTTTGACAAAATGCTTCAGCAATGTGCTTTCTTGGAGGCTTTCAATTGACCTGACTGACCTGACCCTCGTCGGCAAAAAACACCATAGGCCGCTTACTGCCGAGGTCCCCAGGAACAAGGCGTGCTTATGAGCAGCCCGTGAGACTTTTGTAGAAGAACAGAGGCCCCACCCTCTTTATTCCATCAAAGTTAAGTTTTAAAATGCCCTAAAAGGCCTTTCGTTGCGATTAAATGCTAACGGGAGAGTTTTCGTTAAGACTTGACGAATGAAGGAACCCCTGGGTGAGATACCTAAATAAGCAGTAATTCTGTCGTGGACTTCATAGTCAAGACGTTGTCAGTTGCAACTATGAAAAGAATACAAAACTTTGCAGGTTTTGCCTCATAAAATCTAGCAGAATTCGGTTCATCTAGAGCATCGGTGGATGTCAGTTAGATAGGTGACTACTTTTCCCTGCTTACACAGAAAATGCCAGTTTCTAATAGATGGGTGCGCGTGAAAACCTGCTGTCAGCGAAAACATTCCAAATAACATAACCTCGAAGGTCTTTATAAGCCCACATTACCTTTTATATTCCGTATCTTACAGCAATACTTACACGTTTAATGTGATATTTTAGCACGCATATCACCTTCATTGTATTAAACGATGGCTTGAAAGCAGCACACATCCCCGTTGTCCACTGGACAACAGCGAATGGGAATTCAGCATGTGAGTTGTCACGATTTTTGGCCTATCTAGTGAGCAACTAGTAGGTAAAAAAACGAAACCTCTCTGTTATCGGACGAAACCCAGATCAGCCCCCTCTGTGACGACTTGTTTTTTTCTTGTAGGGTCGGCCAGTGATAACCCAGTGCCTGCGGAAGAAGCACTTACTCGAAGCGTAAACGTAACATCGTTCTCCTTCGACAAGGAAAAGGAGTGGGAATCAATCGGTTCAAATATTCTTATTTACTGAGAGCAAACTTATAAAACGGGCATATGAAAAATTTGTGAAAGTTTTCTTAAACGGAAAAGGATGGTAGGCAAGCAATACTCCTGTTCGCTAAAAAAAAATCTTGGAATAGTTAGGCAAAAGCCCAAGAGAAAGACTTTCGGTGATGTTGGTGGCATTCTGGTTTCCTACAAACCTGACGATAGAGAACTAGTTGATCCAGTTTTTCCCGCAGACTCTTCAAAGCATGTCTTTGGTTTTATAGTCATCTGGAATACTAAAATACTCATCGGGGATAGGCACTTCGCCCTGACCTTGTCCTGGCAGGCCATAGTCCTTAATGGAGGTGAATACCAGGCGCCCAATCAGAGAAGGCATTACTGGAACTTCTGAAAAGTTCAAAAATACAACAAGTGATGGGTGTGAGAGGACGCTTATAGTATAAATAACTAAATTAATTAGTTTTTAGACATGGAAACTTTCACACTAACTTGGTGACAGCGTCAAGACTGGTAAGTCGGAAGTACCTGGTATTGATTTCGGCAAGTTGCTGCCCAAAGACATTAACAAAACGAATTTAGACCGATTCTGGCCTCTCCGGGTGTAAGAACTGGCCTTATTTATCCACTCTACCCACCCATTCTCTAAAGGCGTCTTTAAAGCGTCCCTGTATCGACGGGGGAAGAGAGGGGTTGGTAGCGATGTTACCGTCACGAAACCCAGACCTAATGAAATATCCTTAATTATGTTCTATCCACAACTATCAGAGGAGTTGATTGTGCT